>PVJC01013509.1:0-37865 GCA_004026665.1 Murina feae | reverse complement strand
CTTCGGGAGGTTTGCATCATTTACATAGCCTCTCCCTGTTTCAGATTGGAGCATACGATCAGCAGATATGGGAAAAGTCGATCGAACAGACTCAGATTAAGGTAAAGGGATTTCTCGGATTCTAGCTTTGTTTTTCGGTGTTAAATGTGAAGGGTGGCTTGCACTGGTCCATCAGGTATGGCATTCTGTAGTCTTTGGAGTTGGTAAGGCAAACAGCACTTGCAAGCAGCATGGGAAGTGACGGTTGGCTTTTGGCCTCCGTATCAGGGGACTGGAAAGAAGTGGTTGGTCTGTGATGAATTAGAAAACAAATGTCCCGTGTTAAATGGGCTGCGGCTTTTTCACTCGGCCCCGCTCTTTGTGCCAATATAGGCCCACTATTGACAGATCTTCAGCGTTTTCAAGAGAAGCTGGGAGTGTATTTTTTATATGAAAAATCTGGACTTTCTAGACTTGTGCCCCCTCCCTCGTCTCCCTTCCCCTCTTTTTCCCTTGCCTCCCCCTCCTCTTTCTTTTCCTCTGCCCCTCCAAGCCAAATAAAATTCATCTGTGGCCGAAATCACCTTTCCAATGACTGGTTTTGAGTTACCTTTTTCCTACAGTGCTGCTAGAACTGAGCAGATTCTTGGGGTTATTTCATGCTGACTAAGCAACCAAAACTCATGTGGGATTCAGAGCGCCAGTTTATCAATAAAAGGGTAATATGCGAATTAGGGCTGATGTCTTCCAGACGTCCTTGCAGACAAAGCCACAGCCACAGCGGCTGTGAGGGGTCCAGGCTCAGGCCAGCAGTGGCAGCAGCAGTGGGAAAATGGGGGCAGCATCTTCCCCTGATCTGCCAGGTCGCCTTCTGCAGAGGGAGACCAGACTGCAGCGTAGGCCAGGGGCTGAGGCAGAGGCAGAGGCAGTTAGGGGCAATCAGGCCAGCAGGGGGCAAGGTAGGGGCCAGCGAGGCAAAGGCAGTTAGGGGTGAGCAGGCAGGCAGAGGGGTTAGGGGCACGCAGGCAGGCAGGCGAGCCGTTAGGAGCTAGTGGTCCCGGATTGGGAGAGGGATGTCTAACTGCCGGTTTAGGCCCGATCCCGTAGGATTTTCATGCACCGGATTTCATGCACCGGGCCTCTAGTTAATTTATAATAAGGGAGGAGGCATTACATATTCTACTGTGCCAAAGTCAGGGTTGTAGGGTCAGCATAGATGGGGGGCTAGGAGGATGGTACAAAGTAGTCACGGGCAGGTGGCTTGGTGCCAACTGGAACTGGATAGTCTTGAGATGTGGAAAAGCCTAAACACCAGCCCTGCCCTAAAGAATGTCTCTCTCATCGACTTTAACACTTAGCTCTGCAGTCAGGGTCTCACTCCTTTGGAAAGTGCTGAGTCAGGACTGCCGATTCATGGTTTTGGACCTTTTTAAAGATTTGCTACAGACTCTCTGTTAACATTTCTAAAAAAATACGTGTATGTGGGTGTAACACAGTCTAATAGTTTGTTCTATTTACCTGCGTCGCATTGGTTGGACTGGGACATGTATATCTCTGGTGAAGTACATTTAATCAATACTTTTAGGGTGCGTTCTTGTTACAGACCAATCAACTAGAAAGTTGTTTGAACTACATGGTGTTTGGCTAACTTCACAATGTTGTCCAGTCCTTGATTTTTTTACATTAATGGTTGGTGGGGTTAGGTTGATTATCTGCCTGCACACCCACTGCTTTATTTGTGGGCCCTGCATTCTGTCCCACCGACCTGGCCTTCTGTTTCTTGGCCAGTCCCCGGCTGCTGTGGCTGTCATCACTCTGCAGTATAATTTGAAGTCAGCTAGTGGGACACCTCCAGTTTCATTCTTTTTTCTCGGGATTGCTTTGGCTTTTCGGGTCTTTTGTGGTTGGTTACACACAAATCTGACGACTTCTCATTCTGTTTCTTTAAAAAGCGACACTGGGATTTTGGTGGGGATTGCATTATATCTGAATATTGCCTTGGTTAATATGCCAAATCATATACAGAAATGGAGAGTCAGAATCTCCTAGCATCTTCTAGCTCATTTGGAAGCCAGAAGACAATGGAGACTTCGAAGTTCTGAGACAAAATGATTTTCAACCTAAAACTTGATTCTCACCCCCCCACCCCCAACTATTAACCAGGTGTAAAGGCACTGCAGGAAGATATATTGAGACCTTCAAAGTCTAAAAAAATGTGTCACCCATGCCCCCTCTCCCAGAAAGCAGGGGAGGACATGGAGTGTAATGAGCGAGTAAACAAAAACAGAGGAATCTGTAATATCAGGAAAGAGGGTAACCAACACAGAGATGGAAAGGGGATTCTGGAATAATGAAGAGATGTCCACGGATGACAGTTCATATCAGGCTGGGAAACAACCCCACCACAGGGGCAGGAGGGTGGGAGCCTGTGATGTAGACCGCGTCAAGGGGGAAAAGAAACGGGTTTGCTGTGTTCGGCCATTGGGAGGAGGTTTGTAACCTTGTAGGCAGTTTCAAGATGAAGTAGTAGTATATAGAGATAAAATTGAGTGAGTGAAAAAGATAAGGCAATTACAATTCTAGGACAAAAATTTTTTAAGAAAGGACATATAATCATTGTTTACTGTTTGGCTTAGCTGGGAACAGTATGTAATCTTAACACTCAAAACATCAAACACTCATTGAAGTCAGTTGTGCTAAAATGCTATGGGGGAAACCTACACAGGTGGGGCATGTGTGTGTGTGTTTGGTGGTATATTAATCATTAACACTTCGCATGTAGTATGTGTGTGGTATTCTAAATACCGCATACAAACACTCCCCCACCCCACTCTTTTTTTTCTTTATGGTTGGGTCACAACTGGAGGAACTGTAGTTTTTTTTTTAAATATTGTTCAGATTATTACAGTTGTTCCTCCTCCCCCCCATAGTTCACCTCCTCCCAGTTCCCACCCCAACCTCTGCCTTACCCCCCCACTGTTCTCATCCATAGGTGTACGATTTTTGTCCACTCTCTTCCCGCACCCCCAACACCCCTCTCCCCCTGTGAATTGTCAGTCCCCTCCCTTTCTATGCCCCTGATTCTATTCTTTCCACCAGTTTATTCTGTTCATCAGATTTTTTATTCACTTGATTTTTAGATTCACTTGTTGATAGATATGTATTTGTTGTTCTTAATTTTTATCTTTACTTTTTCTTCTTCCTCTTCTTAAAGGATACCTTTCAGCATTTCATATAATACTGGTTTGGTGGTGATAAACTCCTTTAGCTTTTTCTTGTCTGAGAAGCTCTTTATCTGACCTTCAATTCTGAATGATAGCTTTGCTGGGTAAAGTAATCTTGGTTGTAGGTTCTTGCTATTCATCACTTTGAATATTTCTTGCCACTCCCTTCTGGCCTGCAAAGTTTCTGTTGAGAAATCAGCTGACAGTCGTATGGGTGCTCCCTTGTAGGTAACAGACTGATTTTCTCTTGCAGCTTTTAAGATTCTCTCTTTGTCTTTTGCCCTTGGCATTTTAATTATGATGTGTCTTGGTGTGGTTCTCTTTGGATTCCTTTTGTTTGGGGTTCTCTGCACTTCCTGGACTTGTAAGTCTATTTCTTTCACAAGGTAGGGGAAGTTTTCTGTCATTATTTCTTCAAATAGGTTTTCGATATCTTTCTCTCTTCTTCTGGCACCCTTATAATTCTGATGTTGGTACACTTGAAGTTATCCCAGAGGCTCCTTACACTATCTTCATATTTTTGGATTCTTTTTTCTTTTTGCTTTTCCGGTTGGGTGTTTTTTGCTTCTTTGTATTTCAAATCTTTGACTTTCTTGGTGCACTCCTTTGTGGGCTTTGTGCACAGATAGTCTTGTTGTAGCTAAGCCTTGATTGTTGTTAGTATCACTGGGAGGAATTGACCTCCAGGCCAATTGGCTGTGTGAATCAGCTGTGTCTATGGTGGGAGAACTTCTGTGCTGGAGACACCATTATGGCGCAAGACTTGCTTCAGTGAGGCTTTGGTGCTCACTGAGTCTGCCCCCTGAGTGTGTCCCTTGTGGATCTGAGGAGTTGTAATCTTGATGGTCCCGCTCTGACCACTGGGTACACTGGCTCTTGGATCTCTAAGGAGGTCCTAATTTAGGCTCTGCCTGAGGCTACCCAGCCTTTTATATGCAAAAGCCTCTGCTTGCAGCTTGGGTGGGGTGAGATCTCAGGGAATCAACAGGGCAGAGCAAACAGCTATTGCTGATCCTCAGCACAGCCCTAAGAGGCCCTGGGTTTCAGTGTCCCAAGGTAATCGCTGCAAGCACTGCTGAGAGAAAGCTACTTTGGAGTTCCTCCCGCTGCCAGACAGTCCAGCTTCTCCCTGTATGAGTCTGGATCCCCAGAAACTCACCCAGAACTGGAGTTCAGAGCCGCCAGGAGCTTGTGACTCCCTCTGGATTTAAAAAGACAACCGTGTCCTCAGTTGCCAGTCCTCTCCGTGTGCACACGCCTCCGTACCTCTGCACTTCTGCACCTCCTCTGAGTCTCAGTGTGCTTCTCCCTTAACTTCTAGTTGTAGAATTTCCACTCAGCCAGCCTTCCTGTGGTTCTGGGTGGTGTCCGCCCTTTCTCTTCATTGTAGTTTTGAAGTGGTTGTGCGAGGCAGCAATTTCAGGTGTTTACCTATGCCGCCATCTTGGTTTCTCCGGCCCCCACCCCTCTCTTAATTTATCCTTACATCAATCATGTGAGGCATATATTATTCCCATTTTATAGGTGGAACGAAGGCACAGAAAGGCTAAGAAAGCTATCTCCTCATATTCAACAGTAAGAAATGAATGGATAGCATCTAAAATTGAAGAAAGCACTTATGCACCTCTTATTTAGAAGTAAGAAAGAAGAAATAACCAGGAAGTAGGAATCAAGGGTAAGGGAGAGTGAGGTTAGAAAGAGTTGTGTGTGGTTTTTATTAGCCTTGTAATATAAGTATTATTTTAATAATACTCTAAAAATGGAAAATACATTAAATGGAATTACCTGAATAATATGATAGCTATATGGAAGTGTTTGAGATAGATTAAATAGTTATAGAAGTAGACGTATATGTTGATAGGTGGGTATCCCAGTGTCCCGTGGGAAGATGGCTGTGTGGTCATGTGACTTGCAATCCTTCCTGTGGGAGGAGAATTCTTCCCCACAGACTCCAGGTTTGGTGAGTGAAACGTGAGCTGAATGGTCCTGCCCCTTCTCTCGTCTTTCCTATTCGCTGAGGAGCTAGAGGGCTCACGTTGTGGCTTCGTCTTCACACCGATCCACGTCGTCAATGACCAGAACTTCTGGATTCTACCTTCTAATATCTTTTGAGATAAAACTTTACCCAGTTCGTGCTTCTGATGACCTGGTCTGGCCGCCTCCGCTGAGCACAGCGGGTTCTGTGTGCTTCCTGTGTTTCGGCTGCGTCTGAGCGGCTTGGTGAGCAGCCACTGAGTGGGGTGGCTGTCCCGAGGCCTCGGAGCCCACGGGCCTGACGTCCCGCCTGGCCTTTCCAGGTAACGCTTGGAGACTCTGATCGGGGTGACTGGAGCAGCTTCTTCCACTTCCATTTCCTCTGCCTCTGTTTCCCCTCACCCCTCATCCTCACTGAAGCGGGCTTGTTGTGATCTTGTTAATGTTTCCACACAAATCTGATTGTTTTTCTCGTATTTGAAACTGTTCTCTGACTTCCTAGTGTCCTTCCAGTAAACTCACATTCTTAGCTTGATTATAATCTTCACTTCTTGACATTCCTTCAGCTTGCGTCATGCTACATCTTACTTCTTAAGCTCCTCTTGATTCCCCCTGCTGCCACACATACCCATGTCCATCTTTGCAAATTCCTATCCATCCTCCGGGCCTCAGGTTAGGTCTTTTCCTTTGGAAATCTTCCTTGGACTTTAAATCTGAGTTAGAGCATGTTCCTGGTGCTGCCCTTGCCTTGCCGCTGTTCTCTTGTTCATCATGTGCCCTCAGTCAGCGGCGACTTCCTTTTCTGTGCCTCGCTCTAGAGTAGTTTGATTCTTTTAATGGCAGTACAGTGGGAATTTCAGACACTAAGAGGTCGAGATGTATTGCAGGGTTTACTGATCTTTTATTCCCTGTTAAATAGAGTCCATTAGGGCAGTCACACCATCCCACGCTTTCGTCCCTCTGCTTAAAGGTGGGAACTGCATCGGTTAAGTGTTGCAGTTAAGTTGGGGGTATTAACGTAAAAATGAAAGGCCAGTCCTAGCTGGTTTGGCTCATTGGATAGAAAGGCCCCGGGTTTGATTCTGTCCAAGGGCACATGCCTGGGTTGTGGGCTTGACCCCCTGTAGGGGGCATGCAGGAGGCAGCCAGCCAATCAGTGATTCTCTCTCATCATTGATGTTTCTATCTCTCGCTCCCTCTCTCTTCCTCTCTGCAATAAAAATATTTGAAAAAAAAAACATGAAAGACCAAGGTGAAAGGCAACAGCATTTATTTCAGATTTTATAAAAGCATAGCTAGTTGGGAAGCAGTGATTCAGGCAGAAACCCAACTAGTGTCCCAATCAGGAGGCAGAGGCCCTTAGGAGAAAGGAGAGGGACCGATTGCACAGAGGAAGGCAGGCGTTTCTGCAGGTGCAGCCCAGCTCCTTAGTGACGCTGGTTCTGAACTGTGCGTCTCCTTTCAGGCCTCGACTCACGTTACCCGCCTTCTTGTCATCCTTGCAGACAGTTCCTTTAGGACACAATGTTGTTCAGGCCCAGCCCAAAGGTTGCTGCCAGTCCTAACGTTCCAGAGGTTTGGGGAGTGAGATGGGCAAGGCGGTTCCTCTGGGGTGGCAGCTGCGACTCCATTCGTATTATTTGCTTAAACAGGGGCAGGTGAGAGAGGCCGCAGCCCGTTCCTCTGCCGCCTGGAGCAGCCTGTGCTTTTTCTCCCGGGGCCTTTTCCTGGGCGGCACTGGTGGCCAGTTAGGAAAGCCACTCCCAGCTCCCAGGCGTCACTCTCACTGCACCTTTCAGAGGCCAGCCATCTTGTCTGGTCTCAAACCAAACCTCCCCCTGCGTTGACCAGGCAGGCATCTCGTACCATGGGGAGAGGCAGGGTGCCTGGTGGTCTGAAGGGAGAATGATCTGCACCTTGGTTTCCTCATCTATAAAGGGAGCGTCATCAAAGTACCTACCTCCCAGGGCAGTGGCGAGGACCAGAGGCATGAGGCAAGTTTACATCAGGTCGTGTACAGCGCTCGGCCTGCTCCTGCGCCTGTTTCCTGTGATCACACCCACTATAGGTGTAGGGGAAGCACAGGGACCAGGAAACAGAAGCATGGCGAGTGCTTTTTACTCTCGCGCAGCACAAACACACAAAAGCGCAGTGACTTTCTCGTTGTTCCCGTGCCCAGTGGTGATACAGTCACTAAGACTCTGTTCCCTTAGGAAAGATGAGATGGTGCGGGAGGGTCGGGCATTTCCCGAGGACTCCATGCATTTGGCTTCATCGAGTGCCTCCCCTTCTGTCCCGTACAGCCTTTGAAGATGGAGCTGTGATGACACTGCTGTCCTCCCAGCTCCAGTAGAGTGTCTGGCACATGGAAGACACACCTTGAATATTTGTTGAATGAATGAATGAATGAATGAGTGAATGGTGTTTCTGTTGCTAAGGGAGCTTCTCATAGTTTGGTATTTATTGCTGGTTAATGCTCATTGCCATTTTATAGGTGGAAAGTCTAGAAAGGACCAGTTCCTTTAAGGAGCATGAGGATTAAGCCTCTCGGGTTAGAGGGAATCAGAGAGAGAGAAAGAAATGTAAGTTTACCTTTTGCATTTCAAAGGGCTTCTTTTTCTTTACACCTGTTTCTGTTCCGTCCTAGGGCTTCAAAAACAAACCAAAAAAGATGGGTCACATCAAGGCAGACTTGATTGACGTTGACTTAATCAGAGGTGAGTTCTAAATTGGGTTGGTTTCTCAGGTGTGTTGTTATTTTCTGTGACACTACAGATGACATTTAGCCATCGTCTCTATGTGATAACGTCCTTAAATTTCCAAAAGCAATCTTCTTACCTCACCATCCAGGCATTAGCACCCCGCCCCCCCTTTGCTTAAGTGCTGTGGCTGCACAAATTACATGGTTTTCCACATGAGTCAAGAGGGAGGGACGGACGTACAATTAAGACAGATAAGCAGCTTTGTGTGACTTTCAGGTGAGCCTGATTCACTTGGAGCTTGTGTCCTTACGACTGAGGCAAGAAGTTAACTACATCTGAGAATCCTCTTGGACGTACGTTACCACGTCTAAGAGGATTCTCTCTATTGGGCTGTGTGCTGGTTTTTTGTGCGAGCTGCTGCTTGCTCTCACCTGTTTACACCACAGGGTCACAGGTGGGCACCAGTGTACAGTGAATGCAGATGTCTGATGTTTTGTCTTGTTATATACCTTTGAAGGCTCCACATTTGCCAAAGCCAAACCTGAAATCCCGTGGACGTCCCTGACGCGGAAGGGGCTGGTGCGCGTGGTGTTTTTCCCGCTCTTCGGCAGCTGGTGGATCCAGGTCACCTCCTTCAAAATCTTCGTGTGGCTGCTCCTGCTTTACCTCATGCAAGGTAATCGGAGGAACCGCGATCAGCCGTGCCCGTTTCTTTTTGCTGTTCTTGCTGTTAGATGGTACAGACCTTCCTGTTCTTACATTGACCCTTTCATTTGATGGTTGAAAGTGCAAAGAAATGAAGGGACATACAGCGTTTGGAGATCATCTTAAAATTATTTGCTCAGAGAGCGCAGACACGATAGTCTAACTCTCCTCAGGTAGAGGGAAAATGAAGCTTAGTTTACCTTTTGTTAAACTTACGTTAAACTCCCCACCTGCCTCACTGCCAGGCCTCACTCAGTCTTTGCCTTGGTCTGGCACTGGACACTGGGTCACCTCCAGGTGGGATCACCGATTCTCTTCTCGCCTCTGGGCATTCTCAGGTCGCGTTGCTTTAAATAGAATGGATACACTGACGGTTCTCAAATGCGTATCTTCAGGTCCCTCTGCTGAGCCGTTGCTGGCTTGACATTTCCATGGAGATGCAACGTGGTCTTAAACTTAGTCACATCCAAAACGGAATTTTTATCCAAAAACTTTTTTTTTTTGGTACAAGCTTGTTCCTTTTTAGGACTTGATTTCATTAAATGTCATCAACCACCCAGTTTTCAAGTGAAATACTGTCTTTCTAGTCTTCCCTGCCATCAGCGGTCACATCCAGCCTGTCAAAGCCTGTCAGTTCGGCCTCCGAGCTGTCGTTGTCCCCAGCCCCGGCGCCCCTCTGCTCGGGCCGCTGGAAAACTTCTGCTCTGAGTCTTCTTTCTACCAGCCATTCTCTTCACAGCACTTGGAGAAACCTTTTAACACAGGAACCATATCCTGTCTCTTTCCTGCTTTAAACCCTGGTGATTTTTCACTGCCTCTAAAATAAAATCCAAACCCCTCATCGCGGCCCACAGTGCCCCCGTGACCTGTTCCTGCTGACCTCTGGATGTCCTGCTTCAGCTGCTCTCCTCTGCGCTGACTCTAACGGAGTGGCCTTTCCCCTGTTCCTCACACAGAGCTTTTCTCTCTGAAACGCCCTAAGGCTTTTCCCGGGGCTGTCTTTTTTCTGGTCCTCCTCAGCTCAGCTGGAAGATGTCACTTCCACAGAGAGGCTGTCCTTTCTCTGCTTCCCTACAGCCCTGCCCTCCCCCAGTCCCGGCCGCAGGAATCCGTTCTCATTTGCCCCTTACACAGCACCCACACCCGATGCTTCCCCTCTCCTCACTCTGTGCAGGGACCAGGGTGTCCTCTTTAGCACCCTGTGGCCACTGTCGACCGGGGATGCCTTCTGCAGGAGCAGTGGACACCGATTGTCCCTGTGCAGAAAGACGCGGGTTAGAACACAGAGCAGTGGCTGCCGGGTTGGGCGAAAGGATGCAGAGGGATTTTCGCGTTTGTTACGTTGGTTTTTTTGAATTAAGTTATGAAAATGACAAAGCTATCTGTGAATTCACAAACCTGTGAGTTTCATCTTCTAAAGGCGTGACAGTCCCGCCCAGAGGGATTTCTGTGCGACGAAATGTCCTGCGTCCACAGTGCCCGGCACAGCAACGTCGGCCGTGGCTGCTGGTGCTCGAAACGCAGTTCGTGTGAATAGGGACCTGAGTCTAAATTTATTTCACGGTGGTGAAGCCTTCGTAACTGTCATTTTAATGGTGTGTGATATTCCATTACATGGGCACGCACTCATTTTAATGTCTTTGTTGTTGTTGTTAATCCTCACCCGAGGATATTTTTCTGTTGATTTATAGGGAGAGCAAAGAGAGAGGGAAAGGCAGAGAGAAACATCGATGTGAGAGAAACACATCGAGTGGTTGGCCCCTGCATGAGCCCAGACCAGGGCCTGGGCCGGGGAGGAGCCTGCAGCTGAGGTACATGCCCTAGACCGGAATCAAACCCAGGTCTCTTTGTTCTGCAGGCCAATGCTCTATCCACTGAGCCAAACTGGCTAGGGCTCATTTTAATGTCTTTATAATAGTCTGTTATATGGGTTTACCATAAATGCCTTCTTGTAGTTGCTCAGTATTCCATTATATAAAAATTTATAGATCCATAATTCACATAACTGCTTCCAAATTATGAGCATTTTGTTTCTGATTTTTTTCTTTTAATACCACCATGAACAAAGTTTTCCATATTTTATATTTTTTTAACACTTATTCTCTGAAACAGAATTGACAGACCAAAGAGTGTCATCATTTTAAGGATTTTAATCCATACCGAGTTAGGCACAAGTAGGTTTACAGTTGTGAGGACATGAAACAGTTTATTGTTTTTAAAAATATATATTTTATTGATTTTTTACAGAGAGGAAGGGAGAGAGATAGTTAGAAACATCGATGAGAGAGAAACATCGATCAGCTGCCTCCTGCACTCCTCCCACTGGGGATGCCTGCAACCAAGGTACATGCCCTTGACCGGAATTGAACCTGGGACCCTTCAGTCTGCAGGCCGACGCTCTATCCACTGAGCCAAACCGGTTAGGGCGAAACAGTTTATTCTTGCACTATTATTTATTATTTTTTTCTATATAAACAACTATAAACCTCCTTTTGCCCTACCTTGGATAGTGAAATTGTTGGTGACACAGTTCTTTTGGAAAATAATAGACGAGGGTGCCTGTTTTACCATAGTTTTAGCAGCATTATTATAAATTTTAAAAATGTTACCTAATTTGATATACAAAAAAAATAGTATTGTACAGTAGTTACTTAAAAATAGTGTTGTGCTCCTTTACTGTGCATTTCCTTGGTCCCTGGTAAAGAGAAAGCTCCATGTTTTTCCACGTGTTGGTTGCTGAAGAGCTTCTTTGGTGTTGAGGTAAGTTGTGTGTTAGGTTTCATAAGCCCCGGGGTCCGTGTCTGGACTGCATGTTCTGCACCATCGAGGCGCGTGGGGGTCCCCGGGCTCGCGCTCAGCTAACTGCAGGCGGATTGCGTGGCAGGGACTCGGGTGCGGTCACTGGTGTGCTTGGTGAAAGGATGGATTTTTTGTAGAAATGACTTACAGCCTTGTGAGAAGTGTTTTTTAAGACGACCCCTCAGGCCTTAGAGTTTGAAACCTCTTCTTTTCAGTGATAGCGCTTGTGTTGTATCTGATGATGCCCATTGTGAATGTCAGCGAAGTGCTCGGACCCTTGTGCCTTATGTTACTCATGGGAACCGTCCACTGTCAGATCGTGTCTACGCAGATCGCAAGGCCGTCGGGAGGCAACGGGAGCCGGAGGAGAAGGTGAGCTGAGACGTGCACTTGCAGTCGTGTATTTTCTGGGAGAGGCACTGTAGACACTGAAAAACCTTGGGTTAAAGTAATAAAAAAAACCTTTCCATTTGCATGTATTTTTTTATTACTATTTTTGGCTAAAAAAGAATAGAATGCTTTGCTTCTCACTTTTCTCCCTGTTGCTAAGAAGACTTGTCATGAATTTTTTATCGCAGGTGGGACTTTGTCATTCAGTACAGTTGCTTAAAAGGAAGTTCCTATACTATTTCTATATTATTCTTCATTAAAATATATCAAATAATGATTTTGAAAAAATATTCTTCAGAATTCAGTCTTAATAAAAATTTGGTGAAGATTCACTATAAACAAGGATCTTAATACAGCTGGGTTACTGCTACTAAAAATGTCCCCTTGTCTCAATAGTGCATAATAAGGATGGATCTCTAAGTGCTCTGAACTTCTAGTAAAGATTGATTTGACTTTTCTCCACTGACTCCATGTCGTGATTGGTTAGGTGCTTGGTGTGGGCTTTGCAATTGTTCAAGGTCTCGTAGGCATACGTGCTTTTATTTTTCCTCAGGGTACCTGTCGATTTTTGTTTCCCTAAGCAGGTATTAAATAAGATTCTTTCCTTTTGGTGTAATGAATTTCAACATATTTATTCTTATTTTTTAGTATTATTTTCTTTTTTCCCCCCTTGAGTATTATTTTCAAAAATAACCTTTTACCCCCCCAAAAGAAGATTCCTTGCAAATTCAGGTCACTTGATGCCATGTTTGCTGAGGGCATCGGGTGCTGTGCTGTGTCGCAGTGGTATTTATAGGACGCATCCTGTAACTGCATGGGAGAGCAGTACTGAGTGACCAGATGCTATTATTTTGTGCTCTCCTGATTCAGTGTGCCAAATGGGTGGACTTCCGACGCCCGAATTTACCGGCATCGCGCCTTCTGCTGGGGGCTCCCGGAAGGACTGTGTCGCGCAGGTGGAAGCCGTTCTCCTGCAGTGGTTTTGAGGAGCAGTTCCATTTCTCTCATGATTGAACAGGGTGCTGGCACAGGTCTTTGTTTGGCACCTTTTTGCCTTCAGTCAGAAATATCCCTGCTAAAGGATCCTCATTATAGGAAGTTCGCTCTCCTTCATTTCAAGTGGTAGTGGCGAGGACCACTTTCTGGAAGGGATAGTTTGGGCAGAAATAGAAAAGATCTTGAATCATCTGACGTGTTGACATGTTTGTGTTTTTTATAGAAAATTACGAAAAACTGTGAATGGTGACGGGAGCCGAGAAAATGGAAATAACTCCTCGGATAAAATCAGGGCAGTCGAGACTGTGGAACCAGGAACCTTCGCCAGTGGCTTTTGGGGGACGCTCTTTGGCAGCAGGTGAGAGGCCTTACGTTGGGATGTGTATGTGACTTTGCCTTCAAGTTGGTGTTTACGTGGCATAGACGCTGACGAGGCTCTGGAGCACCCAGTGCGAGCACTCTGTCATGGCGGCGTGGTGTCTGGAGGCGCTAGCATCAACTGCTTACTCAGCAGGCCCCCCTGTCCGGCACGTTACTGTGAGCCCGGTAATCTCCCGCCACAGTTCCCTTCTGCTGGACCTTTCATGATGGTCGGGCCGCAGGAGCACAGAAACATAACCACTCCGAAAGGGTAACTGTCTTCAGCCGGGCGAACCTACATCAGGAGAGAAGGAGTTGAAAGATGAGGTCATTTCAGTGTCCACGCTGACGCCACCTGGGGAAGGGGAGGCGGAGCTGGCGTGAGGGGCTGTGGGGCAGAGGGAAGCGGGTCCGAGCCGTGCTCCCTCCCAGAGCCCTGCAGGCTGTGTCCACACACGTAGGACTCAAAGCAAGACTGACTGGCCGCATATTAATGAGTGTGACACGGATATACAGTTCTTCTAGTGACCATTTTGAAGATGAAGTTTGTTCACATATTTTCCCAAAGAGATATTTACCCCCTTTAGCTGGCGGGTGTGAGTTCTTCTTACTGAGCATCGTGCCGGGCACTGGCCTCCCGCCTCGGTGGCTTACTGTATAGTTAGGAGGTGGTGGGGGGGGAGAGGGTGTGGTCACAGCACAGACGTTACATGACCGCATGCTGACCGCAGGCCAGGCAGCCCACAGATGGAGCGGCCATTCTGGAGTGGGAGGAGTCGGCAGGAGCTGCGAGTGGCCAGGCCTGAGGCACAGGAGAGGGACGGACATTCTACAAAGTCAGGCGATGGGAGGGAGGGGCGTTTACGTTTGAGGGAAAGTGGGGAAGACGGCACCTGCTTCCTTGCAAAACTGGCAGCACAGGCGTCCTCTCAAGGATCTGACCGAGCCTTTAGAGATGGGGTGGGCAGGGGGTGGGGGGAGGTAATCATTGTCTTCCTCCACCTCAGCAAGCGAGAAGTCTAAACAGGATGACTTCTGGATCTTCTAGATTTTCAGAGTAAAATCACGAATTTACTGGATTTTGTGGAAGATGCTAATTTCAGGATGCTCATCAGTAATCTTTTTTTCTTTTTTTAAAAAAATAGGACTAAAAGAGTAAAATTAATATGTAACAAAGATACTGAAACCAACAAGGACACCGGCTACCTGCGTCCCATCATTAAGAAGCGACAAGCTCGACCGGAGGTTAAAACGTGGCCGACAGCAGAGAAGGCAAAGCTTTCCGATGGGGAGAGGGGCCGCAGGGTAAGAGCTGTGGGTGTGAATCTCACAGGATCTTCTCTCTCCCATGTGAAATGTTTCCCTTCCCACACCCTCGAGAGACGGGAGATCGATGCTGATGGGCTTATGTATACTTTGTCTTCACAAACGAAGTGACCTGTAAACGCGCAGGATATGAAAGGGCGGCGGTGAGATTGTCGCTTGGTCTGCCCATTTCTGGGGCCGGAGTTGTGACTGCACCTGCGTTGGACCAGCCTCGCAGCAGGGCTGGGAGGTGTCATCGCCGGGGTCAGGTAGAGGCGGGGCGCCGTCCGGGGAGGCAGCGAGCCTGTGCTGAGGTGCGGGAGCCTGCGTTCTAGGTTTGGGGAAAGGCGTCCTGCTCTGTGTCTGAGACGGATTGCTGCTTTATCTCGAAAACGTGTTCTCCCTTGTTAAACGGTGACATTACGTAATCACAAAAGTAGCCAGTATGTTTTTTTTAAAAAATATATTTTATTGATTTTTTTCAGAGAGGAAGGGAGAGGGTTAGAGAGTTAGAAACATCAGTAAGAGAGAAACATCGATCAGCTGCCTCCTGCACCACCCCCACTGGGGATGAGCCCGCAACCCAGGTACATGCCCTTGACCGGAATTGAACCTGGGACCCTTGAGTCCGCAGGCCGACGCTCTATCCACTGAGCCAAACTGGTTAGGGCAGTAGCCAGTATGTTTGAGTTGTCCCTACAACCGGGCACTCTCCTGGGCCTCTGCCCGGAGTAACGCATGCCGTGTTTTCAACAGGCCTGCGACACGGGCGCTTGGGCTGTCACTGCTTTTCAGGAGGAAACCGAGCCCCAGACACATACTAACTGGCCCGAGATGGCGGGGCTGGGGCTCAGACTTAGAGTGTGGCTCTCGCCCGTGCTTCTCGCCGCCCCGTGGCCTCATGGCTCAGGCCACTTGGTTTCAGGTTCAGCATTCTCCTGTCTGGCGGTCGAGCGCTGTAGGGTCTGTTGTGGTGGAGCTGCCTTGCCCCGCGTCCCGGGTTGTGCTGCGTGGTGTGCGCGCGGGCAGCTGGCTGGCGTGTGTCAGGCGGCCCCTGGAGGAACCGCTCTCTCTGCAGGAGGCTTTCCAGCGCGTGGGGAACTGCGTGTCGGACGATCTGTCGAGTGAGGAAGACGGGGAAGCCAGGACGCAGATGATGATCCTGCGCCGGAGCGTGGAAGGGGCCTCGAGCGACAACGGCTGTGAGGTCAAGAATAGGAAGTCGATCCTCCCAAGACACATCAACTCTCAGGTAGCTTTTATTTCAGTTGCTGCAAGTCTAGGCGTTAACTGCTAAGCCATCGAATTGTCACACGGCGTTTAACGCGTCTCTTGTCGTTCGTTGCCCTGACACTTGGCAGGTAACGAAAACTACCACCAAGTGGTGTCACTTCATGCGGGATTCCGACAGTCTGGCCGAGTCCGAGTTCGAATCAGCAGCCTTCAGCCAGGTAACGGGTCCCCTGGAGAGAGACTGTTCAAGCACAGTCCCTTCTCACCCCTTTCCGGACAGTTGTTCCAAAGCGGTGCTTATAGGTGCCTGCCCCTCTCCTGTGTCCTACTCTGCCCACCTCACAGCTTATTGCCCCAGGAAGAGAGCGAGCTCTTTTCATTTGACCTAATCTTTTTGGTTTATCGTTTTACTGTTTTTTAGTGAGATTTCTTGGGGCTGCCTTAGTTAGTGAGGTTATGTAGGTTTTGGGGATGCATTCCTATGACACATGATCTGTGTATTGCACAGAGTGCGCACCACCCAGAGTCAGAGCATCTTCCATTGCCATGTATTTGGCCCCCTTCACCCTTCACTAACCGCCCCCATTTTGACCTGGTCTTATGCTGTCATAGGTGATGCTCAGGTAACGAGAAGCTTGCATAACATTCACCTGAAAAGGGGACTTTAAATCTGATGAGGACAGGCTGTTGGGAAAGGACCCCTGAGGGGTGGGAGCAGACGGCCCCCTCGTGAAAGCTAAGGGCCTGTGGTACGTGGGAATGTTGTGATCAGGGGTAGAGCATCTCCGTCATGTGAGGTGAAGCCTTGAGGTCGGCGTAGGAAAGTTGCCAGCCGTTGCCATAACTGTGTTCCTATTACTTTCGATGTGACAGTTTCCAAAAATGACCGAGAACATTGTTTTCCTTTAAAGGGCTCTCGATCTGGCGTGAGTGGCGGCTCTCGCAGCCTCAACATGTCGAGAAGAGACTCCGAGAGCACCCGCCACGACTCGGAGACTGAGGATATGCTGTGGGATGACCTGCTGCATGGCCCGGAGTGCAGGTCCTCCGTCACCAGCGACAGCGAGGGGACAGCGCCCACCCTGCACTCAGGGACAAAGCGTGACCCCAAAGAGGATGTGTTTCAGCAGGTCTGTACAGGCGACAGCAGTAATAGCCAAGATGTGTTGTGTACTTCCCCTGGACCAGCACTGCACGGTCTCATTGAACTTTGTAATAATCCTATTAAGTAGGTGCTTTTATGATCCCTAATTTAGAGATGAGGACATCAAGCATAGTATGATGATTTTGACTTCTTTATACTCTCTGGGTTTACAGTATAATTTTAAGGCATATATAAGAACTAGGCCCAGTGCATGAAATTTATGCACAGGTAGGGTCCATAGTGGCTGCCAGCTGCCAGCCAGGGCCTTCCTTCATTCTGCGCCGCCCCTGGTGGTCAGCGCATATCATAGTGAGTGATCGAACTCCCAGTAGGTCGAACTCCCGAGGGGACACTGCATATTCCCGGAGTTTGACCAGGAGACCTGAGGTTCGATCGCTTGCTATGACGTGTGCTGATCACCAGGGAGTGGCATGGAATGAAGGGCGGCCCAGGCTGGCAGCTGGAAGGCCCTGATTGGCCCTGATTGTGGGCCAGGCCTAGGGACCCTACCTGTGCACGAATTTTGTGCACCAGGCCTCTAGTAGATAGATAACTAGGTAAGGTAAACTCACAGGTCAAATGGGATTCACCATGTCCCAGTCCCCACACCTCGACTTCTTTCAGTCCCTATGTTTCTGAAAGCCACCACTGACCACTCCAGGCAGAAACTGCGGGCATTCATGCCCTCCCCCCCCCCCCCCCCCCCCCGTTTCTAAGGGTCCTCACTTGCTCTGAATCCTGCTGTTGAGCATGTCTGTCCTCCTGGCCCCCCTGCATGGTGCCCACCACCACTGGCTCCCAGCGACTCCCCATAGGGGCCCCCTTCACTGCATTTTCCACGTGTCAGATCTGATGTCAGCCCCTGAGCGTCCGTGGCTTTTCCCTTCTGGATTATTCGATTCTGTTCCTTTGTTTGTTCTGATACAGTCTCACCTTTTACCACGCCTTCCCTGCTCGTGTGCAAGGACCACATCTGTCTCATTCACACGGTATCCACACTGCATGTCACTTAGTAGGCGCCTGATCATTTTTTTTGCCAAATTAATAAGTGCTCATCAACATGCTAAGCATTGGGGTGGAGAGAGCATACACCATAGGGTCCTCCTTTGGAAAGTTACAGTCCAGTTTGGATAAATTACGATGCGGTAAGTAAGTGAAGGATGCTGGAAGTGCAGGATGCTGTAATTAGACGCTGACTTGTCTGATGTAGACTGTAAGGCCTTTAGCTGCAGAGACGGCCGCAAGGAGGCATGTGGGGATCAGAGAGGCGAGCTGAGACCCGAGCTGCTCGCCGCCAGAAGCACAAGGCAGGACCTGGCTGAGGAGAGGGGCTGCTGTCATGGCAACCTTCTCTTCTTAGGGTTCCTGTGCTTTTGTGTCCTGAGGAGACTGGAGAGAGGCTTCCCTCCTCAGTTCCGTGCTGTGGCCTCTCATCACCCGGGAGAGCTGTGTTACCCTAGAGCAGCTTTCCTCGCTATCCGATGAGCACTCCACACTCATCCTCATGTCCGTGTGTTCAGAGAGGAAAGCAACCTTGGAGATCGTGGTCCAGTTGCTATAGAACACCTTCAGCTTCTCTCCAGGTTAAAAAAAAAAAAAAAAAGGCTTAGCGAAGAAAAAAGGGCCGGAACTCAGCATCATGGAGGTGGCCATTGGAGTGATGAGCTTTATGAGGCAGACAATGGGAGGAGGAGGCTGGCCGTGGAGCTGGACGCAGGGGACGTTCTAATGGAGGAGAGAGAGCGTGGATAGAAAGGGTTCTGTTTTTTTTTCTCAGAACCACTTGTTCTGGCTTCAGAACTCGAGTCCCGCATCTGACCGAGTCAGTGCCATCATCTGGGAAGGAAACGAGTGCAAGAAGATGGACATGTCTGTGCTGGAGATCAGCGGCATCATCATGAGCAGGGTGAGCTGCACATCGTGAGTTTTTGGATTTACCCCCCGCCAAAAAAAATCTATGTAGTGACCAGCAGCAGTTTCACAGAACTGGTCAGTGACAGGACAGTTTCTGAAACACGAATGCATTTTTAATTCCGTAGCCAGAATCTTTAGGTGGTACTACTTCTGTTGTTGTTCCAAAGGTTGTTCAGGTATGTTCTACACGTGTTCCTTATCTCATGGGAGCCTGGTTTCAATACGATGTAAAAGCCATAAGTCCGGACATCACTTTTAGTTTTACTTCTTTTAGATGTAAAGGCTCAGTCTTCAATCACCTAAGTAGCACTGGACAAATACTGTTGCCTAAGCCCATTCAGCTATGGAGTAACGACAGGCATTGTGAATTCATTCCCAGGTCAACGCGTACCAGCAGGGAGTGGGCTATCAGATGCTGGGCAACGCGGTCACCGTCGGGCTGGCCTTCTTCCCTTTCCTGTACCGCCTCTTCCACGCGAAGGGCCTGGACCAGCTCAAGTCCGTCTCGGCCGAGGAGATCTTGACTCTCTTTTGTGGGGCTCCGCCCGTCACCCCTGTTGTTGTCTTGTCCGTCATTAACTTCATTGAACGACTGTGTCTCACGTGGATCTTTTTTTTCATGATGTGTGTGGCCGAGAGAACGTACAAACAGGTGGGTGGAAACACAGCTTCTTGCCTCGGCGTTCATGTCTGACGCTTCATGGCGTTAGTTCTGTTCTCTTGGTTTGTTCTTCCTCTGAAAGGCAATGTGGGCAGCGAAGGGTGGAGCCGTGGGCTTCAGGTCCTCACGTGGATCTTTTTAATGCTGAGTCTAATGCTGGCGATGCTGACTCTTCACAGTGATTTCCACCTGAAAGCTCGCTGAGCCCGCGGGGGGAGTAGGTGGCTTAGCCAGGGAGCGGGGGTACCGTTGCTGGTTTTCACCCATAGCGCACGGAGTAATTCTCACAGTAAAAGGATTCTGTGAAAAATGCCCGAGTGGGAATTAAAACGATTGAGATTTGGTAAGAGTTAGGGGTTGAGGACTTAATATATCAGTGGCATGTGTGGAAAACAGGGTTTTGAATGGAAATGTAATTTGGGAGTCAGCCAGACTTCTGTAGAAACATTTGTCTGTGAATCCGGGGACTCCCAAAGGTCTCCAAGAACATTCCACGCCAGTGCGAGGAGCGCGTCTCACTGAGAAGCACGTGACCCTCCCGTGTGCTTGGGGGTTCGTCACTCCCTGGCCTGGTGACCGCTGACAGGAGTTTACTCCTTTCAGCATTTTCATAAGCTGGGACTATGTTGACAGGCAGGCAGATGCGCAGGCATACTGTCCCCTTTACTTCGTGATCTCTTTCCGCCTCCTCTAGAGATTTCTGTTTGCGAAACTCTTCAGCCATATTACTTCCGCCAGGAAAGCTAGGAAGTACGAAATACCTCACTTCAGACTGAAGAAGGTGGAGAACATTAAGATTTGGCTCTCGCTGCGCTCCTTCCTGAAGGTGAGTCCCCTCCGATGGGCAGCAGCAGGGTCCATGGAGGCGGAGGCTGAAGCCGGGCTCGCGGGCGGGGCCCTTCGGGGACACGCGCTGGACGCCAGGTTGGAGGTGACGCCTCTCCAGGCCCGTGTAGGTCAGTAAGAGCTTAGGAAGGAAAGAGAAAAGGTCAGTTCCCCGGGCAGAGGGTACGTTAGATATTGCAGCTTCCTCCGACTTGGGGGCAAATTTCCCAGCTGGAAATCCGTCAGCGAGTCACTCCTGCCCTTGATGTGGGGCAGCCTGGGTGTCAGGCCTTCATTACCGTCGAAGGCGCTGAAGTCCCGCGTCAGGAACTCCTTGTGGACGTGTATGTTGACATCAGCAGAAAGACCAGAGAAAAGGGAAACCAAACGGGACACAGGGGAAGGTAGTGAAACGGCGCCTTGCTGTCTCCGCAGAGGCGCGGCCCGCAGCGCTCCGTGGACGTGGTCGTGTCCTCGGTCTTCCTGCTCACGCTCTCCATCGCTTTCATTTGTTGTGCCCAGGTGAGCGTTTCCTCTCTGTTTCGGACACTGCACTGCGTTTCAGCACGTACATGATAGTAACAGTGTCACTTGATTGGTTTTTAGAGAGAAACATCGATCTGCTGTCCCACTTATTTCCGTGTTCTTTGGTTGATTCTTGTATGTGCCCCGACCCGGGATCAGCCCCGCGACCTTGCTGGTCGGGACGATGCTCTCCCACTGAGCACCCAGCCTAGGCCTAAGGACATGCGTTTTTATTGTGTCTAAATTTCTTTTGCTCTTTGAATACCTGTTAATTTTCCTAACTTTTATCATGAGAGTAAAGGTAATTTTGAAGGCCTTTAAGACTCCAGGATCACTCTAATTTAACTTTAGTTGGTGATTTGTTTTGTTTTTAGTTGATAGTTTTTGAGTGATGATAAAGTTATTGCACCGCGATGGTGGCAAAGTCAGCAAGGTCTTGGAAGGCAGTGGAATTTGCTAAGAGGAGGGGAGAGGGGAGAAGAGAGAAGGGATAGGAGCCGAGTGGCCCTGGGGAGAGGGCTGCTGCGTGTGACTTTCTGTTCTTCAAAAGCCTGCATTTGGTCTCTGAGCGTTCTCTGTTTATTTCTCAATAAATCCCACTTTACCCTGGGCTGGCATGAGTGTCTTTACTTTTGAATCAACAACAAAAAATTGAAGAAAAAACACACACACCAAAAACTTTTACCCGAGAACTTGACACATAACAGGTATTTGATAACTGGTAGCTGCCGCTGCTGTTACTCAGATTCTAAAATGGAGTAAAGAACTGATCCTCAGGATTTTCTCGTTACCCCGGTGGGATGGGCCACACGTTTTAGGGAGCGCTATTAGTCACAGGCAGTTTAGGGCTTTGGAAAATGGTCACCATATCATTGTGAGTGGGCACACGGCGGTGGGAGGCTGGGCATGCATCGGTTTTATGTTACTTCCGGCCCCTTGCTGTCTTTCGTGCAAAGGAAGATGTCTAGTAAATGTGCAGAGATACATCTTGACTAATTAAATAGATAATACGTTATGAGTTAAGTCTCTTCTGAGTGTTAAAATGTTGCTGTCTTGTAAACATTTTTAAGTAGCTGGCATAAAGGAGTAATTATAAACTTTTAAAAAACGAAAAAGTTTACTTTTGGTTTTTCATATAGGTTCTCCAAGGACATAAAACGTTCCTGAATGACGCTTATAACTGGGAGTTTTTGATCTGGGAAACGGCTTTACTGCTTTTCTTGCTGCGCCTGGCCTCACTGGGGTCTGAAACCAATAAGAAATACAGCAACGTTTCAATACTGCTTACTGAACAGGTACTTGCTGTCCCTGCCGGCTTGCCCAGTGATTGGAGATGGTACCGTAAGATTCGTGCTGAAGATTCGGGGTGGCGTTCAGAGTCTGTCGCTTTCTCGCCACATGACCTTTGTCCCTATGTGATTGTCTTCTTATAAAATGAGGACAGTATCTGGCCCACCTGCTCCAGGAATTGTTAAAGAATCAAGATCTAATGGATAGAAAATAGTTAGTATACTATAAAGGTTTTCTTATTGGTGGGACTAGAGCATACTGTTAACCTCATATTCTACATCAAGTATTAGATATTATGAGTATTTGTCACTTAAGTATCCTATATAATAAAAGGGTAAAGTGCCAACTGACTGAACAGCAGAACGACCGGTTGCCATGACACACACTGACCGCCAGGGGGCAGACACAGGAGATGCCCCCTGATGGTCAGTGTGCTCCCACAGGGGAGCGCTGCTCAGGCAGGCCTGTGCTGTCAATTGGACATCCCCCAAGGGGTCCTGGACTGCGAGAGGGCACAGGCCGGGCTGAGAGACTTACCCCTCTTCCCTGCCCCCCCAAACCCCCAAGTGCATGAATTTGGTGCATCGTGCCTCTAGTGTTTAATAAACTTCTTGAATTTCTTCCATATCAGCCATGGGATACATTCAGTGTTTGGAAAATACTTGCTCTTTAGTTATGTGAGTAGCTACTGAGATTGAGAAATGTTTCTTATAAATACAGAGTAGTATGTGACATTTAAAATAATTTTATGCTTATCCATAAGTTTTAAATGAAAGTATTTGATATCATTAGTTCTTGTTTTTATTTATTTTTTGCCTTAGAATTATAATGGGGAATTTGTCCTACAATGGAAAAAATAATGAAAGTTTTCATTGTTTTGGTATTTAAATTGCTTTAGCATTTTTTTCTTCACTAAATAGTTTTCCTTTGCCAAACATGTCTGATCAGGGATGGGAGCTGGGGTCCATGACATATGTGCTCCATAGACATAGCTGCTGGAATTTCATAACCTATTTTACTTGGAAATATGACCTTTACAATCTGCCAGATGTAATGCAGTATTTGTATCTTTTACTGTGACGTTTACCGTAATCTCTGCTCCTTCCCTTAGATTAATTTATATCTTAAGATGGAAAAAAAGCCAACCAAGAAGGAACAGCTTACTCTAGTCAACAATGTACTAAAGCTGTCCACCAAGTTGCTGAAGGTAAGGAGGATCCACGACACTCTCACGACCGTTACGTCATCCTTCTTCTCGGAGGCGACACCAGGAACAGGCCGGTGCCGGGCAGATGGCGGGCTGAGGACACTCAAATGCCAGCTCGATAGTTTCACGCTAATGGCTATACAGGAAAAAGTTCCCGGCATTGCTGGGTGCTGGTGACTGTGGATGTCCGTCACATCTCTTAAATTACATTTAAAAAAATAACAAACAACATGCTGCCAACCTGCCCTATCAGACTTAGCTAACGGGACAGGGTCAGCCCTATTGCAGCTGTGTCTTCCTTCCCCCTTTGTTGTGGGAGGCATTGCAGATGTCCCCTCTGCTTTCCCCACTGACCCCCGGCACCTCCTACCGCAGTTGCTGAAGGTCCAGGAGAGACGGCTGGCAGCAGTCACAGTCGCCCTCACCGAAGACTTAGCATCAGCCCAGAGTCACCGACACCCAGAAGCCACGTCATGTCCCATCTTGGTTCTTTGTGCTTTTGTAGGAGCTAGACACCCCATTCCGACTCTATGGCCTGACGATGAACCCCTTAATCTTCAACATCACGCGCGTCGTCATCCTCTCTGCTGTCTCGGGCGTCATAAGTGATCTTCTAGGATTTAATATTCGAGTAAGTAGGGCTGCCATTCGAGTAAGTGGCATCTGCCTTGGTCTTAAAGACTGTATATAATACTTACCTTCTTCACTGTGTGTGTGTGTGTGTGTGTGTGTGTGTCTGTCTGGCATGGAAATAACTTCTTTTTTTTTTTTTATCCTCACCCAAGGATATTTTTCCATTGATTTTTTTTTTAGGGGGAGTGGAAGAAACACTTTTTTTTAGGTGGAGAGAGAAACATCGATGTGAGAGAAACACATCAGTTGCTTGCCTGCAACATGTGCTCTTAACAGGGAATTGAACCCATGACCCTTTGGTCCACGTGCCGATGCTCTGACCACTGAGCAAGCTGGCTAGGGCAAAATAACTCTTGAAGTAAAGAAATAGCCATTTTGGTGGTGGCCCACAGGCTTCTCGGCTTGGGTTTTCTCCTTTCACAGAAGCACAGTGTCCTGTGCTCTTGAATTGCACACAATATGGAGCTGACTCTCATGTCAGGTTCATAGCCTGGGCTGAGCGAGGGTCTTCTCTGGTCTGAGGCCACGTCCAGTCAGAATGAAACCCAGAAAGGGAACCGCAGGTGCCACTCTCAGTCCGGACGCTTTTCGTGTTTCTCTCTCTACGGCCACTTCTCTTCTTGTCCAAGGGTCTCGGTTCTTAGTCATGTACGTGTTCTTCTAACCCCGCCCCGTCTGTCCTCAAACCAACTCACGTGGTGACTTTCCTTCCTTAGCTGTGGAAAATCAAATCCTAAGCTGAGCCAGGCTCCTGGACTCGCTCCCCTTGCTGGCGACACGTACCCACTGAGGAAAGAGACGACAGAGAGACCATGAGATGCCCGCCGCCCGCTCTGCCGCGCGGTGTGTCCAGAGGAGCCGGGCGTGCGGGCGCGGAGCTGCTCTCACGGGCTCCAGCGGCGTGACAGTGAGGACACGGGGGACCGTGCGGGAGACCAGGGCCACGCTCTGTGTCAGGACACGGGTTCCGGACATTCTGTGCTGCGACCGTCACGTTACTGGGAATGGCCTCCTGGGTAACTGTGGCGGGACCCAGAGCGTGGCGCCAGCACGCTTTACTGGGAATACGCAGATCCAGTGCTTTCTGTTACGTGAACAGGATTGGAGGGTTCATTTCTCTGGCAGAGAGACCCAGCTATTTTAGGTTGAACTCAAATAAAAGAACTTGATTGGAGAAGGTCACTTTCTAGGCTTCTTTTGGTTGTCACTGAAGGAAAAAACTAACTTTTTAAACTGAGTTTCTGTTAAACTAGGGACACATTTTTACTTTGTTGACACAGTTGAGGTTCATGGGGTAGCGGTCCAGTTGTTGGTGAGCGGGTGGTGCCCGTGACACGCCGTGGAGAGGTCTCAGTGGGTGCGTAGCAGCGCGTCCCGCACACCCGGCCTCCGTCCGCATCGCTCCTCTGAGCCGGTTCCCGTCGCAGCACAAGTGAGGCAGGAACAGGTTACCTGTTGTGCCTTTAATGGGTCCAGCCCTTAGTTCAAGGTCTCCCGTGTCTATTCTCAGCCAAACGATGCCTCTGCCGACCGAGATTCTCTCCCAGTGTCCCCTGTGACACTCGGCCGTCCGCACAGGGAGTGGAAACGCTGGCAGGCTGCTTGTGATTCTTGGTCACTGAGTTACCTGTTTCGAAGCATCTCTTGAGGCAAATGGAAAACCTGTACACTGTAATAAGATTCTGTGAATTTTTAAAGGTTATAAAATGAAGTTATTATATGTGAAGTCTGTATAGGCATACCTCGATTCGTTGTACTTTGCTTTATCGTGCTTCATAGATGGTGCCTTGTTTTTCTTTCCGTTTTTACAAATAGAAGGCAAGGCCCTCCAGCAGCAAAGAGATCATGACCCGCTTTTCCCGGAACTGAGCCTGCAGTGTCTCCGAGGTCAGCTTGTATGCGCGCACCGTCAGGGTCCACGTACCCTAATGTGCAGGAAGAGTTCTGAGGCTTAAAGATGAATTTCTCAAGAGGCCAGGGGTTGGGGTGAGACATTTCTGGGTTCATAACCCTTGGTTCTGCCACGTATCAGCTTCATGACCTGGGCAAGTTCCTTCACTTCTCTGCATCTCAGTTTCCTTGACCTTTAGATGGGGCTGATGCCTCCCTCGGAGGGTTGTCAGTGAGGTTGTCTTGTAAGGTACTGAGCACTTAGTAAATCCACAATAAACAGCTGTTGTCAATACTTAAAACCCTTTGAAAAATGTTCACGGATAGGTTCCTGTGAAAACGGAAACGTAGGAAGCAGGGTTGCTGAGCTGAAAGTGGTTACAAAATGTACAGCCATCCCAGTGCTGCACGAGTTACATTTTTAGAGGGGGGACCCCATTAGCAATTCGTCTTTAGAAGAAACTGTTCTGAAAGGCACTCAAGTGTCGCATCGGGTGGCTCAGAGAAATCCCGCTTTTCCTAGTTCCATAAGGAACAGTAGCAGTTGTCTCACATCCAAGGTAGAGTTCAGTGCAGATTTCAGCAAAGACCGATGCCTTTTTCCTCCTACAAACGATGCAGTGCTGCTTTTTAAAAAAAATAAATTTTTTTAAAAAAATTTCTGAGAATGTGAATTCTCATTTTAAAAGCAGTATTAGAACAGTTTACTCTTATGCAGTGTATATTACTATTTTGATGGTGTATAAATTGGTTTAAGTTATTTTTCAGGCGGTTAAAATTCAATAGGGTGGGACCAGAGTTGGTTTACAGTTGTTCATGCTGAAAATATACAATAAGGAATATCAGTGTTTAAGAGCAAATTGCTTCACATATTCACAGCTATAAACCTACTTTTGCTCTACCCTGCACATAAGTATAGAGTTGCTCATGTCAGCAACTTGGGAATCATTCTTAACTCCTTTTTCTTCATACCTCACATCCAGTCACCAAGTCTCTGAATAACTATCTTGCAGATGTTTTTATAATCCATCCATTCTTTTGTAACTCCACTTCTGCCACCTTAGTTGAACTTGGCATCATTTGTTTTTGTTGTTGTTTTTTTAAAAATATATTTTATTGATTTTTTACAGAGAGGAAGGGAGAGGGATAGAAAGTTAGAAACATTGATCAGCCGCCTCCTGCACACCTCCTACTGGGGATGTGCCCACAACCAAGGTACATGCCCTTGACTGGAACCAAACCCAGGACCTTTCAGTCCACAGGCTGATGCTCTATCCACTGAGCCAAACCAGTCAGGGCCGTTTGTTATTGTTTTTTTTTAAATAAGTTCCCGTGCTTACATTTGCAGGGTGCCCCTGTCCCCCAAGCCCAGTCTGCTCTCAAAAAGTGAATGTCTCTTTTCTGAAAAGCAAATCTAATAATTTAGAACCCAGTAGTGGTTTACTGCTACTTTTAACAAGGTGTGCAGGCCCTTCCTGTTGAGAAAGATTTTTGAATCTTTACACTGAAACATATTTTTGCTGGGTATAAAATTCTGGTTTCAAAGATGATTTTGCTGTCTTGCTTCCTGAATGGCATTGTTCCTGGCAGGAGGCTGCTGTCATTCTTACATATATCTTTAACATGTGTTGACTGCTCTTCAGGTTTTTATCATTGAATTTGTACAAATTATAATGTATACTGGTGTTTTTTTCTTTTGCTTTTTTTTGTGCTTGAAGTTTGTTGCACTTACTGGATTGGATCTGTGAGTTACACAGATTTGGAAAACGTTTGGATGGTTTTCATACCCACTTCCACCTCTCACCCCTGGTCCCTGTGTATGTAGCATGTGTGTGTGGCTGCTGGATGTTGTCTGGCAGCTTCCTGACACTCTAGACACTGTTCCAGTCCTCTTTCCCTGTCGTTAATTTTGGATCGTTGCTGTTCTGTATCTTCAAGTTCTCTAGTCTTGTCTTATGCACTAATTTCCTGTTAATCCTACTCAACGTATTTTCATCTACGGAAGTTGCATTATTTTTTGTATCTTTTATGTGTCTCATGGAGCTGCTTCGTGACTGCAGTCTCACACTCTGTCCCTGAAGCCACAGTCTCCCGTGACACTGAACTGCGCTGAGTTTGGTTCTGGAGACTTCGTTTTCCTTCTGTGCTCCCAGGGCACCTTGTTTGTTAATGTATTTGACAGATTGTTTCTCGGCTTGTGCATTGGAGATGGTGAGCTCTTTTCTTCAGATAGTTTGTGGTGGTGGTTTTTTTTTTTCTTTTAGAAGGAAAATGAAATTTCAGTATTTTTAAAATCTTTGTTGTTGAAAGGTATTACATATGTCCTCCTTCCCCTCCCTGCATTAGCCTCTTCTAGCCCACCCCCATTCCCCCATCCCCAGGCCCTCACCATCCCATTGTCTGTGTCTGTGGGTTATGCATATAACCCATCCATTTCCCCTCCCCTGCCTTCCCTCTGAGGTTCAACAGTCTGTTCGTGCTTCTGTGACTCTGGGTCTATTTTTATTAAATATTTTTATTTTTTTATTGACTTCAGAGAGGAAGGCAGAGAGAGAAAGAGAGAGAGAGAGAGAGAGAGAGAGAGAGAGAGAGAGAGAGAGAGAGAAACATCAGTATGAGAAACATTGATTGGCTGCCTCCTGCACGCCCCTGACTAGGGATCAAGCCAGCAACCCAGGCATGTGCCCCTGACCGGAATCGAACCAGGACCCTTCAGTCCGCAGGCTGATGATGCTCTATCCATTGAGCCAAACCAGCTAGGGCACCTGGGTCTATTTTTGATCACCAGTTTATTTGGTTCATTAGATTCCATATATGAGTGAGATCATGTGATACTTGCCTTTCTCTGGCTTATTTCACTCAGTATCATGCTCTGCAGGTCCATCCATGCTGTTGCAAATGGTAAGAGTTCTCCCTTTATTACCATGCTGTATTGCATTGTGTAAATGTACCATGGTGTTCTTCTCCACTCATCTGTTGATGGGCACTTAGGCTATTTCCAAGACTTAGCTGTTGTAAATTGTGCTGCTGTGAACATACAATGCAGCAGGCTGATAGGTGGTGTGCTTTCTTCTCTTGTCCACTAGGTGGTGGTATGGCACAATTTTGTTACCTCATCTGCACTATTGGGGCCTTTGGGGTCACTTTGGTTAAGGAAGGTGCTGTGTGTGCCCTGGGGTGTGGGTGTTCCCTCTGTGACTCGCCTTGGCTGTGGGCCACTAGCACTGTGATGCGGGATATGTGGCAAGTTTTCTCGCCTTAGAAAGCGGAACAAAGTTTTCCTAGTTGTTCAAGCCATAGGCTCCAGGTTTATTCTCGGTTCCTCCCCTTTTCCTCCACCCCCGTCAGTGCTACACTCCACGGCTCCGGGCGAGGCCTCCGCACTCCCACCTGGACCTCGGTGCTGACCCACGGCCCTTCCATCCCTGCCTCCCAGTCGGTCTCCACAGCCACACGCGTGAACTTAAAAACATGGAAACTCTAAGACATCCTCCTCCTGAAACCCTTCCTGGCGTCCCTGTGGCGGCCGCCCGGCCATTCACTATCACGCCTGCTTCCCTTTCCAGGTCCCCTTCTCAACCCTGACCTCCCTTCCCCCCACTGACCATGTGACTTCGCGAGTGTGGTTCTCTTGGCCCTCCCTCGGATGGCCTCGCGGCTGCCGTGTCCTCCGTGGGGCCTTTTCCTGCTGCTTCTCCCAGTCTGATGACCCTGTTTATGTTTTGCCTCCTTGTCTGACCTTCCACTGGGCTGAGCCCCTCCAGGCAGGCACTTTTGTTCACCTCTGGGTCCCCAGAACAGTAAGTACCTGAGCCCATCATAGGTACTCGATAGAAATCTGTAGCATAAATGAAAAACAGACTTTGAGTAAGTTACCACTCTGGCAACTGTTTCTCCTGTTGGGATGGGAGAGTCACTTCACGACTCTTCCCTCGGAGCTTCGTTTGCATCTGTAGAACGATTCCTAGGAACTTGGGCTTTTGCTGTAACAGACTCTGATGTTTATGTCACTGAGAAATCAAAATGGAGAGACAGAACTAGAATGGACTCCTCATACATTTGGGAGGGTCACTTAATTTTGTAATTTGTTGTACTGGGAAAAGTTATTCCCCCTAATTGCTAGAGATTGAACCTCCGACGGACCTGAACATGTATGTTGTGGCCCGCGGTAAGCTAAGCGAATCACTTGGAAAAGTTGAATAACCAGATACTTGCCTAATGGGGGACTGGTTTTCTTGACTTTCAGAGACACATAGGAGAATTCTCAATTCCAGTTTCCCTCCCAAAGTATAAGCTGATGTTTTTAGTTTTGGTTCGTTGCATGAGGAGGTAAGTGGGCGTATGCCCTGTAAAATTAACCTCCTTTCAAATGAATGAAATTCGTTCTTGACATTTTTTAGATCTACATACTCATAATGGACCGAATGGGTCTCACGTTCAAACACAATGTATGACTTGGGATTATCGAGAACATTTATTAACTGTAATCTCCTCTATACACGCACTGGCTAGTTTAGTCATTTAAAGGAACCCTTTGCCTTTTGCAGTTACTGGTGCCCGTCTGGAATGACGACATTTGAATTTCAGATATTTCTACCCCTTCCCTGAGCACATCCGGGGCCTGCAGCTGTAACAAGGCATCACTCAAGGTAACAGTGGAGGTTTATTAAGGGCAAAATAGGCCTCTTGATTTGTGAATTTGCTAGGAGTTCTGCTTGACTTTGAGGGAAGCATTAGGCTCAATGAAAGCCTTGGCAGTTTTTTGGTGTCTATGTGAGCAAGATTCAGAGTGCCCTAGTAACTAGAATTCCCTTCTTACGGCTCCATTTGCACAGCAGCATCAAAAAGAGATGCAAGGGAGTGGCTCTTGGAGTCAGCGAGAGCCAAGGTGAGGGGTTTCCTGGGAGAGTCGTGGCATGCTTTCTGTAAGTCATTGTGTCGCTGATAGCCCTTAAGAGCATGACCAGGGAAGAGCTGCTCAGTAAACAAACCTGTTACTGTTTAGAAGCACAGACAGTCCCTAGGCCCAGAGCGTGCCACGGTAAGTAGCTCTGCTGTATTCTTGAGACTGAACATCATGTTTTGTGGCTGGAGTCTGTTTATACCGTGTCCCTCGGTCAGGAACATGCTGGGCGAGTCAGACTGTCACAGTTCAGCTAAACTGAACACTCAGGCTTCTGTAAACCTAGTCTCTCAGCCTGTGGGGCCCATGACACGTGAAATGCATGTAGCCATGTGTTGAGGGGTACTTGGCCTTTTCTACAGGCGACTACCTTACTATTAAAACAGGAAATAATCAGGAGTCTCCTGTAGAAATAAAAAGCCAAATGCTTCTCTGCGTCCAGGGCTTCTGAAATAGTTGACTGTGTAGTGACATAACTAGGTTAGAACAGATAATGTTATAGGAGCTTGGCCTTCTCTTCCTAGTGAGCCTATAGTCTAGCACCCAGAACTTTCTTCAGTGATCAGTAAGAAGAGAATATCCACCAAAATAACAAGCTATTTGCTGCCACTTCCTGCATCCTCCGCAATGTCACATCTCTACTGTGGGCCCTGGGCTGTACTCTTCGTGTTGAGTTCATGCGATGGTGGGCACTCATTTCTCCTTTTAAGAAGAGCTAATTAACCATGTCTTGAAATAGGTTTTAGGCCTATTCATACTAAGAATTAAACAAAATCAAGTCAGAATGCTTCATTCTAAAAATAAGTGTAACCTGTAGTAAATATTTGATGAAAATAGCTTTTGTGACCTTGTGGTAACTGGGCTTACGCTGTCCCCATGGGAAAAGTCTAGTAGTGCATTTCCAATATGTATAAGAAAGGATTCTGGGTGGCAGTGAGTTACTTATGCAAAGCTATTTTCTTCACAGTGAAAGGTATAAAACAGGTATAATAATTAAGCTTGAAGCTGGTTTGAGTTTACCTATATATGTTAAATCATAAGCGTTTTCTGGATGGTAGGACTGTGTGTGTTACTTTGAGGGACTAAATCTGTTTGAGGACTCAGACCACGCACTGGTTTTTGTTTTTTTTTTTTTAATATCTATATAAAAAATAACGAGCGATTTACAGATCTCTTCCTCTAGTCAGAACCTCAGGGGTATATATAAAGGTATTGTACAATATATAAACATTTACAACCAGTACATCCATGTTTTGCTTAGCACTCCAAGGCCCCGTTGCTAAGTCAGAATATAATCAATACAGTGACAGATTACTTGGGAAAAAGCCACATCAGACCGACAACACATGACAGCCAAGTCATGTCACGGTTAACAATAAAAACAGGATTGTTATCACTCACTGTGGGCTACGGGGAAGACAAGTCATTTCTGTGGTGCTAACTGAGCAGTTCCCACGCCTTCTAGCTCTGCAGGAGGTGGGTCGGGACGGGCCGAGGCCCTCGTCCCAGGAAGGAGGGGCCTGGGACACAGTGTTTCACAACAACAAGATGAACCCGAGCGACAGACAGTGTGCCCACACACCCCGACAGGGTTTATGCTGAGAAGTTCCTCTATTTCCAGCTGCGACTGAACGCCGCTTCAGGGGCTGAAAAACACGGCTCTTCTGTGGTTAAACTCTGCCTCCGCCTCCCACAAGCATCTTTCCTCAGACCCGCAGGTCTTTAAACGGAGTTAGTGGCGCGAGCAATGCAGTGAGGCCCAGCCTGTCTGTCACCTGCAAGGGGGCCGGGGCTCGGCAGCTCCCGTGAAACTGCGAAACTGCGTGACTGAGTCCCTCACACAATTGGAATCCTATTGTGATGCTTCCGATGTGAATTAACAACCAGTGACTTAGCAGGTACAACCAGAATAGCCAGACATCGAAACCTGCTGGTTTTTCTTCGACCAGGAGCACGTGGTATTCCCGCAGGCGGGGGCGGGAGGTGGATGTCTCTAGGCGTCAGTGTGTCCTTCGGGACGTGCAGATGTAAGTGATGACCTTTAAGTTACCTGAAACACTTCCCCAGCGGAATTAACACAGAACCGTGCGAGGTCAGGACCCGACTCCCTGTGTTTCTTTGCAGCAGTGACGGGTTGTACCTTCGACCTGGGATGCCATCGGCAGCCATGTGCGAAGTGGCCTCGCCTGCAGGGGCTCCCACGGTCCTCTGTCGACATGCAACATGCTATTGAGAACCTGACTTCCAGGCCAACCCTCGTCTTCATTGCTGTGGAAACACTGTGCGAGGAGGAGGACGTGGACGTGAGGCAGCACAGAACTTGGCACAGACCTAGAGTGAGTTGTGACCACATTAACGTCACGTACGCCATCTGCTGAGACAACATGAGGGCGAGGCAGGCAGCCCGGGGCCCTTCATGCGGCCCAGGTGACGATGAAATCAACATGTACTCTGGCGCGAGGGTTTCTAAAAGGAGGACTTTTTGGGGGAGATGCTTGCACTAAAGGTCACAGCCGTCTCTCGGCCACACCAGTGGAGCCCGAGGCTTTGCTTGCACTGGGCACCTTCCAGGGCCCTGGGGTGATGGGCGCCCGCCAGCCCGGAGAGCCCCGGGCGCTGTCAGCTGCCTCTTTGCCGCTGTCGTCTCCTGTGTCCGGCCTCAGCTTCTTGTCCGATGCTTCTCCTAAGGGGGCTCGCTTTCCTTTTTCACTTTCAGACCCTCCTCTGCTCGCGGCGTGAGGCGTCTTTCTGGACGGGAGAAACTTCTCATCCGTCCTCTTGCTTTTTTTCTCCGGAGAGCGTGTTCTGGGTTTCCCGGGCTGGCTCTGCTTTGCTTCAGTCCTCACCCCGTCCGAGGCCGGCTGGGCACTGTCACTGGCCCGGGCTCCTGCTGGGTCTCTGCTGCCCTCGGGCCTCGGCTGCTTCTTTGGGCTTGAAGAGCGCCCTCTGCTGTTCCTGGCGGGGTCTTGTCCAGAACCTGCCCTGGCGCTGCTCAGCCCACTTTTACTCTCCCATCTCCTGGGGCTGGAGGACCGGTCCCGGGGCCTTCTTTTCGGGTCATTTTTGAGAGGACCGGGAATCATTTCTAGATGGTCCTCTGCAGAGCGGCTTGCGGACTTTTTAGGACTAGCAGACCGACCCCGCTGGGAGACACCGTTTTCTACTTTTAAGAGATTCTTCTTGTCGCCGTGCCCGTGGCCGGCAGGTGGGTCCCTCTTACTCACGCCTTTCTGGAGAACAGGCTGATGGGAAGTGCTTTTCCTCCCAGGCGCAGCGTCCTGGAGTTCTTCAGCCTTGTCCCTCGTCTGAGCTCTCGCCGAGGAGTCTCCAGGCACCAGCACGTGCGGCTCTTCAAACACGGACGCAGACCGCGAGGGTGGGGCCGATGGTGACTGTTCGTCGTAAATCACTTGGGGGGATGGAGGGTGAGTGGTGTCCCGATCGCCTGGGAGGAGGTGAGTGGAACATGGTTAGGTGTTAGAATTGGGAGTGAGGAGCAATAAGTTTTGAACTCTGACAGCCATTTGAAGTGGACGAGCATCTTATAAACAGTTTACAGACGTTTAGGTGGGTAGCTCTACACACTAGGACTAGTATCTCCATAAAGGCAGGTGTAGACACCTGTATTTGTACTTCCAGGGTAGGGTCTTCCAATATACAGCAAATAACAAGATTCACTTTTTCCAGTGACTTCTGGGTAAAGCCAAATTAAGACTTAAAATTAGACCAAATTCCCTGGGCCTCGAGAGGCGTCCTAATTAGGCTGTATCCGTTGGTTAGAGCTAAAGGACATGCTAACTCACTACGACAGGGGCCCGCACTGTGGCTCGTGGGCATTTGGAAGTAGCTTTCTTCACTAAGCTGTCAAATTTAACGTCAAAAGGAAACTGGAAAGTGCAGCAGAGGAATTAGATGTATTTAACAGCATTTTTAATTAAAAAAGAAAAAAATAAAAGACAGAAGTGATTGACGAGACATGCAGATTTACCAAGTCTTTTTAAGGAAAGACCAAGAAAAGCCTGAAAGCCTTAATGCTGCTCAGGTTTCACGTAGGAGCACAGACCGGAAGGAGCCAGACCTGAAGGAGGAAGAGAGAAGGCCTAGGACTGTGTGCACACACCCAGCGCAGTGAGCACAGGCGGCGGGAGGCGGCCGAGAGGATGGCAGGCCGCGAGGGGCTGCGGGAGCTCCTGCCCGGGGCCGCAGTCGGGCACTGACACGGCGGCAGCGCCCGGGCCTGAAGCTCACGCTGCTCAGCCGAAGAGGTGTCAGATGTTTTACATGACATTTAAACCACCTGCCTCTGACTACAGGCACATTTCTACATTTTCTGTTGAAATCAGCTTCACATGTATCCCATTCCAGCGAAGTCCTGCCTGGAGCCACTTAGTTTGCACCATTATTTATAACGGATGGGAGCCACGCGATGTTGCTAGCTGTAGAGGGTGCTGGCCTTTACTGGGACTGGGCGGGTAACTATCCCTCCAAGCGCATGCTCCTCCTGCTGACCCTCCTCCTCCTCTCTCAGCTTTGCAGCTGCAGGAGCCCCCCTGCTCACCGTGGTCAGGAATCAGGCCCGTCCCCGGCCTCAGGAGCAGGAGGACCTTGTTCCCGCCGGCCTGGATGAGCTCGATGGCGCGGGTGTGCGTGATGCCTTGCGTGGGTTCCCCATTGATCTCCACAATCTGGTCCCCAACCTAGACAGGGAGCAACACAGGAGCTACGTACCATCGCCCGTTTCGCTTCCGTGGACTCGAGAGCCGCTCAGCCTTGCCCAGTGCCCCTTCCACTGGTAAGACCTTCCACCTGTGCCCAGCGCCCCCCGCTCGCTCAAGGTGAGGAGGGACAGATGGTGGCAGCAGAAGAGGAATGCCCAGCTCTCTATCACTAGGAAGCAGGAGCTGGGCACCCTGAAATCAAGCACCAAATGAAATATTCATAGATTAAAACCGAAACCTTGGAGAATATATTAATGTGAAGACTGATTTAAATCCAGTAACTGGCTCGTATTTCATTACTGTAGTATAAAATGATTTCCCTAAAACAGTGGTCGCCAACTTCTTGGACCACTGGTTGGTGGCTGCTGCCCTAAAAGACTAGGTGGGGATTAGAATAAGATGCCTCAGTGCCTCTGCTATTTCCTAGAAACGTCTGTTATTTTTTAGAGGAAAAATACGGACAAGTTTAACTTTTGCAAAGGGCCTGATTAAAGACGACGATGGTGGGAATTTTATCCCAGATTTGAAACTACATTTCAAGATGAAAACTGAAGGGTGTTGGCTTCCACACTACACGAGAGAGAATGACCAGAAGCAATTCCAGGCGTCTCCCGAGCTTGCTGAGCACCAGGTACAGCAGCAGGGGAGGCCCCCACACTCCCCCACGAAGGTCGGAGGGACCACTCTGTCCTCCTCCTCCTCTCACAGGGGTCTCCCCTGATTACAAACCAAGCGCAAATGTATGTTAGTGTGAAGTTACCCGCTTTCCAAAAAAGTCCTAAGGGCATCAGTGTGAATGAGTTCTCTGTAGAGAGCCCAATGTAAAAACTGCAAGTAAACTATGAAGGAGAATACGTTTTGCTGTATACTTTTGGGGGAAAAAAAGGAAGAAATGGAGGAGGCTATCAGAAACAAGATCAACAGCTTTCACATACAAAGAGGAAAAGAAAACTTTAAAAGCACGATAAAGCCCTTAGATTTTAAAAGCACTTAGATTTCCCTAAGTGACCGAGGAAGAAACATTTTCATGAGGAAGTAGATGACAAATTAGCACTGGACACACAATCCTGCTGCAGCTAGAGGAGAGAGAGTTAGAGCAGACAGTATGCGAAGCGTGCTCTGGGCACATCTCAGAAAACATGACTGAAGTTATAATTAAGTTTAAGCACAGTCTTTGGCTTAAATTCACTAACCAGACCCGCATCGTCCTTACTGTTTTAGCACAACAGGTAAATTATAATAAAATGTGTAACTGAACGGATTTGCCACCAGGTGTTGCTTTTGTTTAACTGTAAACTGGGGGAGAAGCGGCAGAGAGCCAGGGCTTGAAGGTGTTGGCAGCTCAGCTTTGCATGGACCAGGGCAGAATGCAGCACTTTGAAAGGGAAACGCAGACATCCTGTACAGCTTGGTTACTTTAAAATGGGATGAGAATACATCGTTTGGCAAATAGAACAAGTTCGTGTTCGGGTTTGTATTACTGAAAAGAAAATGGTGGGGGATGGAGAATTGAATTGAAAGGAAGAAGGGATAAAGAAAAATTTGCCTCTCAACACTATCTTTAAGGCAATCTCAGTTTTTAAAACACCCACAAAAAGTATCTAAACTAATAAAAGTGGAATAGTAAAATTAACCGTTTCTCCAGGACGCCCACAGCCAATCAGAACGGCTGTATGCAAATTAGCCCAGCCAACATGGCGGCCGCCACTCACGGACCTCAGTAAATATTTAGGCAGCGTCCTTTGCAGCAGGAGCAAGAGCGAAACTACCTGCTCGCTGGCTCCTTAGCCTTTGGCCTGAAGCAAAAAACGCACATTTGCAACAATTAAGTGTAACAATTGTTTCATTATAGAAGCCGTGAGGTGAGGCAGAGAGGAGGATTCGTTAGTAAAAGGCCGCCTTAACGGAACAGCATCAATTATAGGAAATCTGCGTCCAGCCGGCCTTGCTGGGACGTTGGGCAATGGGAGCTGTGGGCAGCCTGAAAGCCCCTTACCCAGGCTGGTCAGGCACGCCAGCAGGTGGGCATCCCCTGAGGGGTCCCAGACTGTGAGAGGGCACAGGCCGGGCTGAGGGACCTCCCGAGTGCACAGAGCGGCTGCAGGGCGGGACAGCACAGGACCCAGGACCCGTGAGTGGGAAACAGGTGGCAGGGTTGGAGGGCACCGGGAAGCGGGAAAGAGGCGGCAGGGTTGCAGGGCACCGGGAAGCGGGTAAGAGGCGGCAGGGTCGGCAGCCTGCTTGGTGGGCTTCCCAGGCCCCTTGCAGGGCACCAGGAAGTGGGAAAGCAAGGTGGCGGGCTGGGGAGTGGGAAAGAGGCAGCGGGGCGGTCTCGGCCTGCTTGGCAGCTTCCCAGGCCCTTGGAGGGGCATCGGGGAGCGGGTAGGAGGCGGCAGGGTCGGCGGCCTGCTTGGTGGGCTTCCCAGGCCCCTTGCAGGGCACCAGGAAGTGGGAAAGCAAGGTGGCGGGCTGGCGAGTGGGAAAGAGG
>PVJC01013508.1:0-37859 GCA_004026665.1 Murina feae | reverse complement strand
GGGTGCTGCGTGAGGAGTGCAGCAGGAGGCAGGGAGCAGCAGGAGGGGGGTGCAGGAGGAGGCGGGGTGCAGAAGGAGGGATACTGCGTGAGGGGTGCAGCAGGAGGGGGGTGCAGCAGGAGGCGGGGTGCACCCTCAGCCACGTCCACACTGCTTTGGCCTGCCAGCCGTCGCGCCTTCTGTTTGTAGCTTTTAAAAGCAGCAGCAGGTGTGGTGCCGGAAGGCGGCACAGTCCTCGGCCCATGCAACAACACATCTATTTACACACACACACACACACACACACACACACACACACACGCACGTGCCCTGGGCGAGTGAGCACCGCCCAGCTTTCTAGATGCACACACACTATATCTGAGTCAGGATCAGGTCCTGTGACCTAGGAACCTTCCCCAGCTGGGCTGTGCACAGGACTCAGATCCTCTGTGCCCCGAGGCACCAGACCACCGCCCTCCTGTGGCTCCTGGGGGAGGGGAGAGGAGGGGTGCAGCTCCTCCCCATCCGCTGAGCACTGGAGGCTGCCAGCCCCGCTGCTGCTCCAAGTGTTTTAGGGAAATGGACTTGCACAGGCGGGCTGTGCGGGCGGGGTCGTGCCGGGTGTCAGAGCCCCGTCCTCACTGTGCCTCACTGTCCTCCCGTGGGTCCCGTGGGACAGGGAAGCTGTGTCTGCTCCGGAGCTGCTGTGGACGTGCGTGTACACATGTTTGTGTGAGTCTGTTTCCAGACCCTTGGGTGCACACCTGGGGGTGGAATTGCGGGTCACGTGGTTCCGGGAACTGCTGGGCTGGCTCCCGAAGGGGCTGCACCGTTAGACCCGGCCTCCGGCCCCAGGAGGTCCGCGGGCTCTGATTTCTCCATGTCTTCACCAGCACCTGTTGTGTTCTTTCTTTAAAATAATGGTTTTTAAAAAAATCTTTATTGTTCATATTATTAGTTGTTCCTCTCCCCCCCCATAGCTCCCCTCCTCCCAGTTCCCACCCCACCCTCTGCCCTTACCCCTCCCACTGTCCTTGTCCATAGATGTACGATTTTTGTTCAGTCTCTTCCCGCACCCCCAACACCCCTTCCCCCTGAGAATTGTCAGTCCACTTCCTTTCTATGCCCCTGATTCTATTCTATTCACCAGTTTATTCTGTTAATCAGATTTTTTATTCACTTGATTTTTAGGTTCACTTGTTGATAGATATGTATTTGTTGTTCGTAATTGTTATCTTTACTTTTTCTTCTTCCTCTTCTCAAAGGATACCTTTCAGCATTTCATATAATACTGGTTTGGTGGTGATGAACTCTTTTAGCTTTTTCTTGTCTGTGAAGCTCTTTATCCGACCCTCAATTCTGAATGATAGCTTTGCTGGGTAAAGTAATCTTGGTTGTAGGTTCTTGCTATTCATCATTTTGAATATTTCTTGCCATTCCCTTGTGGCCTGCAAAGTTTCTGTTGAGAAATCAGCTGACAGTCGTATGGGTGCTCCCTTGTAGGTAACTGACTGCTTTTCTCTTGCTGCTTTAAAGATTCTTTCTTTGTCTTTTGCCCTTGGCATTTTAATTATGATGTGTCTTGGTGTGGTCTCCCTTGGATTCCTTTTGTTTGGGATTCTCTGCACTTCCCTGGACTTGTAAGTCCATTTCTTTCACCAGGTAGGGGAAGTTTTCTGTCATTATTTCTTCAAATAGGTATTCAATATCTTGCTCTCTCTCTCCTTCTGGCACCCCTATAATCTGATGTTGGTACACTTGAAGTTGTCCCAGAGACTCCTTATACTATCTTCATGTTTTTGGATTCTTTTTTCTTTTCCAGTTGGGTGTTCTTTGCTTCTTCGTATTTCAAATCTTTGACTTGATTCTTGCAATCCTCTAGTCTGCTGTTGTATCTCTGTATATTATTCTTTATTTCAGTCAGTGTATGCTTAATTTCTAGCTGGTCCTTTTTCATATCCTCGAGGGTCTCACTAAATTTATCGGCAGTCTCTAGAAAATTCTTGAAAAACCTTATAACCGTGGTTTTGAACTCTACATCCAGTCGTTTGCTTTCCTCCATTTCTGTCATTTGTGACCTGTTTCTTTGTCTTCACATTTTGGCTGCTTCCCTGCATCTATGGTGGGAGAACTTCTGTGCTGGAGACATGCTTATGGGGCAAGACTTGCTTCAGTGGGGCTTTGGTGCTCACTGAGTCTGCCCCCTGAGTGTGTCCCTTATGAGTCTGAGGAGTTGTAGTCTGGGTGGTCCCGCCTCTGACCACTGGGTACACTGGCTCTTGGATCTCTAAGGAGATGCTATTTTAGCTTCTGCCTGAGACTACCCAGCCTTTTATGTGCAAAAGCCTCTGCACACAGCTTGGATGGGGCGGGGTCTCAGAGGATCAACAGGGTGGAGCAAACAGCTATGGCTGATTCTCAACCCTGCCCTAAGAGGCCCTGGGTCTCAGTGACCCTCGGCACCACCGAGAGAAAACTGCTCTGGAGTTTCTCCTGGTGCCACACAGTCCAGCTTTTCCCCGTATGAGTCTGGGTCCCCAGAAACTCGCCCGGAACTGGAGTTCAGAGCCATCAGGAGCTTGTGCCTCACTCCGGTATGATACCTCAGCTGCCAGCCCTTTCCGTGAGCCCCTTTGCATGCGCCTCCGTACCTCTGCACTTTCCTTCCGCACCTCCTCCGAGTCTCAGTCTCTTTCTAGTTGTAGAATTTCCACTCAGCCAGCCTTCCTGTGGGTCTGGGTGGTGTCCGTTTTTTTCTTTTTGTTGTGGTTTTGAAATGGCTGTGCAAGGCAGCAATTCCCAGTGTTTACCTATGCCGCCATCTTGGTTTCTCCAAAATAATGTTTTTCTTGATCTCAGAGGGGAAGGGAGAGGGAGAGAGACAGAAACATCAGTGATGAGAGTCATGGTTCAGCTGCCTCCTGCATCCTTCCCCCCACTGGGGATCGAGCCCACAACCCGGGCCTGTGCCCAGACTGGGGATCGAACCATGACCTCCTGGTTCAGAGGCATAGCTGGGGCGCCCTTTCTGGAGCCACGGGCTCAGAGCCAGTCCCAGCCTCCTGTGTAGATTGCCAAACCCCCGGCCTCCGGCCCACACAGACCTGTTTCTTCTCCTCCGTTCTCCCCGCGGAGCACCAGGCACAGAGCCCCCCCCAACCGCCGTGTCTGCTTCTCTGTGCAGCGGCTCCCCGGCCGGGGCCTGCTCCGTGGACAAGGCGGTGCAGGAGGCGGCTCCCGTGGCCACGAGGGAGAAGATCCGATCCAGGTTCCACAGCAGCCATGACCTGATCCATCGCCTGTTTGTCTGCATCTCAGGTGCCACGTGTGGGTCTGGGCAGGTGTGGGCTGGTGGGCGAGGGGCTGTGCTTTGGGGGAGCAGCCAGTGCCCGTGGGGGCTGAGGTCGGCCGTGGGTGACATCCTGACGATGATGCGATGATGTTGGGGGGTGCTGGCTGATGTTGGGGTGCAGAGGTGCCCAGCCCTGTCCACGGCCCTGTCTTGTCATTGCCCTAAGCCTTGCGATGCGCCCAGCAGAAAGCAGGCTTTGTTCACCGTCAGGTCCCCCGCGATGGCCCCAGGGGTTCTGTGCACCTTGAGGTTCAGAGTCTATGTGCACCCTGGCTATTAGTCTTTCTTCCTCCATGGTTCACAGAAAGGGGGGGTGGGGTGGCTGTTTTTGCCCCCAGGGGGTTCAGAGAGGGCGTGAGCAAAGGACGCCTTTTCACAGTTTCCTTTAGTTTTGTGTGTTTTAAATGAGTACAAACGCATGTGGTTCAGATGTATACGGTGTGGGGCCCCCCCACACGTGCCCTCCCCACCCGCCCGGGGAGGGACTTAGGCAGTGCCTGTCCTACAGCAAGCTCTGCCCCCCTACCCTCCGGTGCCCCTTCTGCCCCCCCACACCCTCTGGAGCCTCCTCTGCCCCTCTATCCTCTGGTGCCCCTCTGCCCCCCCACACCCTCTGGTGCCCCTTCTGCCCTGGCTGCAGAGAAGAGACAGGAGCCAGCGCAGCAGCATAGCCTGGGGTCATGAGCCCAGGAATCATTGCCAGGGGCTCCCAGGGGCACAGCCTGAGCCAGGCCCCTCTCCCAGGTCCCAGGTGGGACCAGGAGGGCCTGGGGGACTCTGAGCTTCATTTGCTCACCTGCCAGGGTGGACCCCATGGTGTTGTGTGGTTTTTTTTTTAAATATATTTTTATTGATTTCAGAGGAAGGAGAGGGAGAGCCAGAAACATCCATGATGAGAGAGCCTCCTGCACGCCCCACAGTGGGGATCGAGCCCGCAGCCGGGCATGTGCCCTGACCAGGAGTCGAACCCTGACCTCCTGGTTCCTAGGTCAAAGCTCAACCCCTAAGCCACACCGGCTGGGCTCCCACGGTGGGTTTGACGGCTAAGGAGTGTGGTGCCTGGTAGGCACTCAGCACAGCCGCACGCCAGGAGCCTCCGGGAGCTCGGCTGCAGTCACCCCCGGGGACAGTGACTCCCAGGGACAATCTCAGGGCAGCCATATTCTGGGGTGCGCAAGGCTCCTCCCTGGCTTTGCAGAGCGCAGCCCGGTGGCCCCCTAAAAAGCCTCATTGCTGGTCAAGGAGGGAGCACCTGCTGGTGGGGATGGGAACCATTTCCCTGCCCTGATGTGGCTGGGGGCTGGGGCACAGAGAAGCCCCACCTCCTGGCGGGTCCTCCTGCGGCCCTGCAGTCACAGTATTTGGGGCAATGGTGTTGGCCGCGGGGAGGGCATGTCCAGGTGCCTCGTGGCCGTGACCACAAGCAGTGCTGCCGGGGTGGGCACAGTGCGGGCTCTGAGATCCCCTCAGTGAGGCAAGGGCTGCCCAGCGGTGGCAGTGGTGGCCCGAAGGAGGAGACACACCTGAGCTCTTGCCTCTGCCAAAGACGCGTCCCGGCTGCAGGCACGGGGTCCCCAGGCAGTCAGCCCACCGCCCCCCCTCTCCCCTCCCTCCCAGGGGTGGCTGACCAGCTGCAGACCAACTACGCCAGCGACCTGAGAAGTATTCTCAAGACCCTCTTCGAGGTCATGGCCACCAAGCCGGAGATGGACGACAAGGACAAGTTCCGGAAGGGTGAGTGCCGCTCGGGACAGGCTCTGCCACCTGCTGACCACCCAGAAGCCCGCATCCCAGCCTTGGGCAGAGACGGGGATGGAGCGTGAACCCAGCTGGCACCCTTCTCTTCCAGTCGCCCAGACCCTGCGGGGCGCGGCCCTGGAGGACTGCACCCTGTGCCAGGAGACCCTGTCGTCCTCCGAGCTGGCAGCTAAGACCCGGGATGGGGACTTGGAAGGTGCGTGGAGAGCGCTGGCCTGTCTGGACGCTTCCTCTCTGTCCAGACCAAAGCCTGGAGGTCAGGGACCCCTGCCCCCCACTAGCCTGGAGGTCTGCAGGGTGGACGGGACCTTGAGCACCCCTGTGGCCGGGTGTGTCAGAGGGACGCTCCCCCTCTGGGTGTCGTGCTACCTTCGGCCTGGCCCATGGCGGCCGCAGTGCCTGGGGTGGAGGGAATGACCATCTTGTACAAGCTGCTTCCCATACTTGAGAGCCCCGGGAGTGGGAGAGGGGGATCCCCATGACCCTGTGGGAGAAGGTGGCCTTGGCCCTGGCCCCTGCCTGGGCAGCACAGGTGACGGGGAGGGGCGGCACCAGCCTTGGCCTCCAGAGATGGACGGGAGTCTGCCTGGGCCTCCAGGGCCTCAGGACCTGAGAACTGCAGGGGGTGAGGGGTACCCTGGGTGGGTGGGACCAGGGACCCCTAACGCCCGACAGTGTTGATGGAGGGGGTAATGGGTGGACTTCTTTATTTCTCAGCCCCTACCTTTGCCTAAGGGCCTTGCCAGGTGGAGCTGGTAGGGAGAGGCTTGGGAGGGGGTGGTCCAGGTGAGGCTGGGGCCCGACCGACAGGCACTGCCCACCCACAGGAGGCCACCTGTTTCCCGAAACCAGGGATGCATCCAGGGTGGATGGAGACAAGGGGGTGGGGCTGCCGGCCACTGGGCCAGAGGCTCCTGCACACCCACCTCCACGCCTCAGCCCGCCTGTCCCCCTGCCCCGTCCACCTGCCCCGTCGCTCTCTGTGCCTGATGCGCCCCCCACTTTCTTGTCAGACCCGCCCGAGTGGGTCCCGGATGAGGCCTGCAGCCTCTGCACCGCCTGCAAAGCACCCTTCACGGTCATCCGCAGAAAGCACCACTGCCGCAGCTGCGGGAAGGTGGGCTGGCACCATACCCGCCCCACGCGGGGCCACGGGACCCCGCGCCAGCCCCTGCTCTGACTCGGCACGGACGCGGGCGCTTGGCCCACAGGGTCTGCATGGTGCCCTGTCCCCTCCCTGCTGCTTCAGAGATGAGAACGGGTAGTGGGGGGGTGGGGAGGGGCAGGGGGTCTAAACAGGAGCCTGAAGTGCCTGGTGTGGGGCCTGGGACTTGTCCTGAACCTGGCCTCCTGGAGCCCCCCCGCATCCCAGGTTTTCCTGAAGGGCCCACCCCACAGTGGACTGGCAGGCCCTGCCCATGCATGTCCGGCCTGGTCAGTGGGAGGATGTTCAGGAGGCCGGGGCGCTCAGGGCTCTGACACTGTCCTCTGGGTGCTCTCCTGGTGGGGCCAGGGTCAGGTGGGCGCTGGAGACCCTCCCAGCTCACTGCCCGCCCCCCCCATCTTCCAGATCTTCTGCTCCCGCTGCTCCTCGCACTCAGCCCCGCTGCCCCGCTATGGGCAGGTGAAGGCTGTCCGCGTGTGCACGCACTGCTATGTGTTCCACGTGACGCCCTTCTACAGCGACAAGGCGGGCGTCTGACCGGCACCAGGCGCTCCCGGACCCGCCAGAGCCCAGAGGCCTCCCAGGAAGACCCAGGAGCCCCGCGGTCCAGAGGGTTTTGACCGCATTCACCAGGCTGTTGCTGCGGAGACTTCCAGAGCATCCTGCACCTCCGTCCGGGCCATGCTGGCTCCCCCACCTCCAGGGCCAACAGGAGGGGGTCCCTGGAGCACCAGGGGCTGCCCAGGCAGGGTGGGCTCTCCTCCTGCGCGTCCACCTGCCCCGCCGAGCTGCCGCCTGGAGGCTGGGCCTCAGCCGAAGGCCTGCTTGGGGAGCAGCCCGGCAGCCTCAGCGCTGGGGGCTAACTCGGCGATGGTGGACCCGCAGGAGAGGGCCGGGCCTCCGTGCCCCGCAGGCTTCCCCATGCGCTTGCCAAACTAGTGCCCAGACCCCGGGACACCCTTCTCATCCCCCAGCTCACCCATGCCCGCCCCCTCGGGGCCTCCGCTGAGCAGCACACGCCTCACTGTGCCCAGCGGTCCTTTGGGCGAGCTGGCCGTGTTGCCTGCCCACCCATCCACCTGCAGATGGGGAGGGGCCGCGTGGAGACCCACAGGCACACCGGAGGCCGGGGCTCCCAGGCAGCCAGGGACCATGGGGCGCCGCCCCCTCGCTGCCCCCACCCGCTTCCCGCACCCCTGGAATCTTGGCCCACGTCCTCCAACAGGGCGGGCGGCAGGCCCAGGGGGCTCCTCAGGCTAAATCTCAGGCTTCACATTGCAATGAGGGTTGCAGCTTTATTTTTAGAGAGAGACGTACCTACTGCTTCTTTTATAGGAGAAACCCGGTTACTGTCTAACGTGGACACGCAAGACAGCTTCCGTGGGAGGGAGAGCATATGACGGAGTGACTATTCTGTACGGAGAGTATTTTTATTTTCTAAATGCTGTGATTCGATGCCATTTCCATAAATCTATTTACGGACTGCAGACCCCTCGTTGCCCCTGTGAACACAGACGCCTTTCTCTCGCTCAGGAAGCTGCGGGGCTCTGGACTCTGAGGACAGTCCAAGGGCAGGAGGGATGTCCCCCACCAGGCCCAGGAGGAGGGTGGCTCCCCATCCCCCACTCATCCCTTTGAGGGCTCCAGGGCACCACTGCCCAGGGGACTGCGGTCACTCTGCCCTCTGCAAGGCTGGCCACCCAGGGGCAGAGCCAGGACCTGGGGGTGCAGAGGGGTGAGTCTAAGGCGGTCTCCTCACTCAGGAAGGATCTAAGAGGCCTCCTGCCACCCACAGCGGGGGTCAGCCCCACAAGCCAGCCTGGCACCCTGAGCAGGTCAGCCTTCCTGAGCCTCAGTTTCCCCATCGTCACCATCATCACCCCTCCTGTCCCTGCTTTCTGAGTGCTTCCCTTCCACAACAGCGCCTCAGGGAGCAGCACCCCCAAGTCGCTGGTGGGGAGTGAAGCTCAGGGAAGCGGGCAGGCAGCACAGCCAGGCCCTGGGCTTGGGAGGTCACCCGGAGGCAGGCCAGTGCCCTGTGCTGAGGAGGCCGCAGCACTGGTCCTGGGGCTGTGCCTGCGGCCACTTCCGGGGTCTCAGCTCCAGAGACAGGCCCTCCACCCACATCGGGCACTGGTCTGGCAGCAGGAGGAAGGCGGGGCTGCCAGGAGCCGGCTCGCTGGGCAGGATTGCCCACCTCCCCCTGCTCTGGGCTACTCACAGGCTTGGGAGAAGGCCAGCATGCTCGCCAGCACCCTCTCTACGCTTCCAGTAACAGCTGGGGGCCCTGGGTTTGGCTGCCCACCCCCACCCCCACCCCCAGGGACTCAGGACCCAGAGGGCAGGTCACTAAGATGAAGGGCCTGGCAGGGAGCACCCAGAGCTCCCTATCCAAGAGGGCTCAGAGGTGGGGGAGGAAGGGCAGAGAGCCACATGGCTGGCTGTGAGGAGGCCGCCCTGGGGTAGAATGGGGAAGCCCTAACCAGTCCATCCCTCCTGCTGCCACTCAGATGAGTGCACACTCCCTGGCCCCTGGAGGGGCCCCTGCCCCTATTTGTGGCTCATCTGTCCCCACAGACATGCTCAGGTCCAGCCAGTCTGCTGTCCGGGCCCGTCCACGTCCCCTGGGAAACCCCAGGTGGGCAACCACCCACCCCAGCAGGCTGTGTGACCGGGCGGGGTGAGGGGCACGTGAAAGGAAAAGACGGTTATGATTTCTGAAGAAGGTGTTGAAGGCGGAGTGTGTGGGGCAGGATTGGGGGATCCTTCCCCCTCCTTCCTGTGACCCAGGGTCTCTGCTATAGCCCCTAATGGCCACCAGGGGGCGCCCATCCACCTGCCTCCTCTCCCAGTGTGGCCTGATGACCAGGGTGTTGGGGGCCACTGAGGTGCTGCCTGCCAGGGTCCCCCACCGCAGACGGGCACTCCAGGTCCAGACAGGACACCAGCGCAGCTGCACCTGCTGGCCAGGTTCTAGCCTCTGGGTTCCTTAAGGGGGTGGAAGGTCCAGAGAGGGTCCTGGCCCAGCAGAGACCACAGGCAGGGCAGATACAACCCAAATGGCTCAGGGAGACCCTAGGGCAACACCATGGAGGGGCAGCTCCATCTGCTCTCTGGACTCTGCAGCGAAAGCTCAGGGAGGTGGGCAGGACCCAATGTGCCCACCCACGTCACTCACATGACCCAGAGGCGCTTGTCTGCTCCCAGGCCTACCCAGAGCCACCTCCTCCAGACAGCCTTCCCGTTCGGTGGTGGCCCCAGCTCCGTCCTCACACACATTCTCAGGGAAGAGCCCAGGCAGGTTCCCCCCCTTTAAAAAAAAAATATATATATATATATATTTTATTGATTTTTCACAGAGAAGAAGAGAGAGGGATAGAGAGCCAGAAACATCGATGAGAGAGAAACATCGATCAGCTGCCTCCTGCACACTCCCCACTGGGGACGTGCCCACAACCAAGGTACATGCCCTTGACCGGAACTGAACCCGGGACCCTTCAGTCCGCAGGCCGATGCTCTATCCACTGAGCCAGACGCTCCATCCACTGAGCCAATCTGGTCAGGGCCCAGGCAGGTCCCTTTGCAGGGGCCAGCGAACCTGTCAGAACCTCTCCTGGCTCTGAGATGGGAGAAACAGTTTCCTGGCCTGCAGGGAGCAGTCACTCAGACACGAGCAAGGCTTGGGGTATATTTGCTCCCAGATGGTGAGGGGAGCTCAGGCTGGAGTCCATCACTGAGCTGGGCAAGAATGGGCACCCAGACACTCCAACCTGGCCCTGCCCGTGGGGCCTGCAGATCTGGGGTCAGCGAGCTGGCTGTGCCAGCTGGGCCGCGTGGGGTGGGTGGGCAGGATGTCGTGGAGAATTGGGTGCTGGAGCTACAGAGGCACAGGACAGCCCTGAGAGTCTGACAAATGGTAATGCTCCCAGCGGGGGGAGCACAGATGGGGAACATGGCTGGGTCACCACAGGCACCATTTCTTCCTGAGGGCACTGGGGAGCCATGGAGAGTTCTGAGCAGGGGAGGACATTCAGGTTTGTGGTGCGGACACGTCAAAGGGAGGGAGGTGGGTCGGGCAGAGGCCAGGGCCTCACTGCCGGGACTTGAGTGCCGTCAGAGGCAGTAGAGCTTAGTCAGTCGCCGCCACTCTGACCCTGCTGTCCCCACCCCATCACTCAGGATCCTGCAATCTGAGAGGCCTCTGTACCCTCACACTCACTGAGCTGACCTGCTGCCTCCGGGGTGGAAGCTATTGGATGACCCAGACCCAAGGAATGAGAAGCTGGAGTGGGTTCCTGGGCTGAGGCCCTCAGGGCATCCAGGCTGGGACCAGTTGTGGCACAAGAGCCACCTGAGCATGGCCTGGAGGGAGGGGGGCAGGCCAGAGAAGCCCAGGCAGCAGGACCTGGAGAGGGGTGTTGGGGTGCACCCCAAGGTCCCTATTGTTCACAGCCAGGGCCAACGGATGAAAGGTGGTGGGTGAGGAGGCAGCTGGCCCAGCCTGGGCTCAGGGGTCTCAGGGAGGAGGTGACAGGAACCTGTGCAGACTGCCCTACAGAACCAGGCCCAGGGCAGTTAGGTTCCATGGCCTGCTGGGGGCTGGGTCAACCAGCTGGACCCTGGGGCGCCTATGCCCCACCCCCACGTGGGTCCCACACACTGTCCCCTCCCTGCCGGCCTGTCCCCACTGACCACCCCGCTGCTCCCTCCCCCTTCCTGCCCTCCTGCCCACTCAGTGCCAACCTCCTGGGCTGCCCCCTCTGCTAGGGACGGGAAGCTTCTGCCCGCGCCAGGCCCTGGCCCTCCGGCCCAGACCCTCACTCCTTGCGGTGCCGGTGCCGTGGAGCCCACACTCAGAGGCGTGGGAAGCCTCACGGGCACTCAGCGTGGCTGGGGGAGGGGTCCTGCAAATGGCCTAGATGCAAAAGGAGGCAAGGTGGGTGCCACCCCCTCTGGTCCCTCAGGTGTGCTCCCGCCCGGGGGTGGGGGGGGAGTGGGGGTTTGGGGTGGTTCAGCTTCAGGGCAGGGCCAGCCGCCCACCCTTCACAGACGCAGGGGTGGTGACCTGGCAGAATGCTGACCGGCAAGTGGGAACCGCAGGCCCCGCCTCCTGGACCCCCAAAGCCCAGAGTGCACCCGCTCCTCCCAGAGTTGGGCACCCCCTTTCCTCTGCACCCTGAGCAGTGTACAGACTAACCAGGAGGGAAGGACAGCGCCTGCCTCTTGTTAGGGCTCTGCCCTGGCCCTGGGGTGGCTGTGGGGCGGGAGCAGGAAGTGCGGGGTTAACATCAAAGGAAGGTTTAATGTCTGCGGGGAAGTATCCAGGCCCCCAAGGGCCCTGCCCTCTGCTGGGTGCACCCATTTCTCATCACACAGCTGTGGTGGTCACCCCGGGAAGTCAGGTTGTGTCACCATCCCTGCACCGGCCTCCATCCGCTGGGACTGTGGTAAACCGCTGACCAACCCTTGACCCTCAGGACTCCCAGTTTCCTTATCTGTGAATTGGAAATGCACACAAGGAAATGCATATAGAGCATTCAATACGCCCTAGGATGAAAGTGCACAGGTCTTTATAGGTTTTACTGGGAGCTCAGTGCACAGATTCCTGCACCTTGAAAGGAACTCTAGGCCAGGCTGCGGTGGTAGGCACAGGGGTGGGTCTCGGCCCTTCCTCTGTGCCCCAGTCCTGCCCCTCTGGCCACAGCTCCCAGTCAGCTGCTCTCGCACCCACTGACAGCCAGGAGCGATTTGGTCTGGCGCCAACAGCAGTTGCAAGCAGAGCCAGTGCCGGGTGGGAGCAGTGGCTGCTGCCCTGATAGCCCCTCAGGAGCAGGAGGAGGTGGAGAAGTCCTCAGGGGTGACCGGGGCCAGCAGGCACTGCTCACACACACTGACTGCACTGAGCAATCAGGACTGGCACCAGCTGCGGGTGCCAGCAGGCTGCTGGACCCAATAGTCCCTCAGGAGAAGGGGGAGGTGGAGGGGTGATAGGGGCTGGCAGCCACAGCTTGCACCCGCCGATGGCATTGAGTGATTGGGGCTGGTGCTGGGCTCCGGCAGCGGGTGTGAGCGGGGCTGGCATTGGCAGCAGGCGCAAGTGCCAGGTGGGACCCTGGCAGGTGGGAGCAAAGAATTTTCAGTAATCACTGGAAGCTCACCCTGATGACAGTGACTGATGTCCTGCCTTAGTCTAATGTCCCCTTCCTCCCCACTCCAACCTGCTCCACCATCCCGCTGCTTCCCACGATGCCCACCATGTTCCCCGCGTGCCCCCTGGTGGTCAGCATACCTCATAGTGACCGTTTTTTGGTTGTTCTGCTGTTCCGTCTGTTTGCATATTAGGGTTTTATATAGATAGATGTTTTGTCCTAGGACTGGGGGCAGCAGCAGTGCCTCCCATTTTGCATTTCTGTGTGTGTGTGTGGGGGTCCTCCCACCTTGTCCCCCACACTCTGCCACCTGCTGCTTCCATGCTCAGGACCTGCCAGTAACATGGAAGATCCAGGGGAGCGAGGCTGGTCCCTGCGCTTCCTGGGCCACTTAGGGTCAGGGGCCATCAGGGCTGATGGCAGCTAGGGGCTCGATGAGGCGCCCTTTCTTCCTTCCCATAGCGGCGACTCCCTTCCCCAGAAGGCGCTTTCTTGGCCAGCGGGACTCGCACCTCCTCTGGAAATGTCCCCACCGGTCAGAACACCCGGGAGCGCGCAGTCCTCCGCCCGGGGAGCCCCTCCCAACCGCGGCGGCAGATCGCTGCCCGCCCCTTCCTTTGCTCTGGAGTCCACCCGGCAGTGCAGAGACACCTCCGCTGTCCAGCTGATGTCTCAAGGAGATCGGGCTCTCGGGCTGGCTGCCCCTCCTCCAAGCCCGGGGCTCTCCGGGGGTCGCTCAGTGTCCGGCGGGGAGGGGCGTCTTTTGAGCTCCACGCGATCTCCCCGAGGACGCCGCGAGGCCCGATGCTCTCGTGGAGCCAGAGTTCTAGACGGATCGGGGGGTGCAGGCTCCTCCCGCGCATGCCGTGCAGACCCGGGACGGGCAGGGCGCTGCAGCCGCTCCCAGCGTCCCCACGGGCTCTCGCGCAGACCAGGCGGCCAGCGCTTCCACTGCGCCGCGCTTCCTCTCCGCAACGCGTCCGGTCCGCGGCCTGCTCATTGGCCGCGCGCCCCGCAGCCGGCCATTGGTCCACGGTCCCTATTTTACATAGGTCGCCCTGGGCCAATCGGCGTGCAGCACCTACTTAACATGCACGCCGGCCACCAGTCAGCGAGCGCGGGGGCCGGGCCACCACGTGCTGTTGCTAAGCTTGGGCTTCGGAATTGTTACTAGCGCGGCGGGCCTATCCGAACCCAGCTTCGCATCTGTCAACATTCTCGGCCCCGCCCAAGGCCTCCGACCGGCTCCCATAGGCCACGTCCCGGGCCAGTGCCCGCCCCCGGAGCACGAGTGCCGGCCCCCATTGGCTGCGCCGGCCGCCGTTCGCCAAGTGTCAATTTGAGGCCCGAAGAGGAGGGTGGCGGCGGAGCGCACTGGGAGCCCGCGGGAGTCGGGGTAGCGGGGCCGCGGGGCGCGCGGGGCGGGCGGCGAGCGGAGCCGGCCGGAGCGGGCCGGGCAGCGGCCGCCGCCGTCCCGGAGCGCGCGCGCGGGCGGGCCGGAGGATGGAGCTGAACTCCTTGCTGATCCTGCTGGAGGCGGCCGAGTACCTGGAGCGCAGGGACCGAGGTAGCGCCCGCGCCCCTTTGTGCGCCGGGCCGCGGGCGGGCTGGCGGGCGGCGGGGCCGGGGCGGGGCCCGCTGACCGCGCCGTCTGTCTGCAGAGGCCGAGCATGGCTACGCCTCGGTGCTGCCCTTCGACGGCGACTTCGCCAGGAAGAAAACAAAGGCTGCCGGCCTGGTGCGCAAGGCTCAGAACAACAGGTACCGCCTCCCCCCCCGCCCCCCGCGCGGCCGTCCCGGTCCGCGGGCTCCCGAGGGCCCTCCCCGGCCCGCAGCCCGGCTGCAGCCCGCCGCCGCGCGCCCCGGCGGCCAGCCTGGAGGAGGAGGCGCGCCCGGGGCCGTGGCCGGCCGCAGCCCCAGCCCCGCCCGGCCGGCCCCGCCCGCGCCGTCGCCATCTTCCTGCGGGCCGCGCCTCCCCGGCCTCCTCTCGCGTAAACAGTGCCACGCGTACAGCCCCGCCGCCCGCCGGGGTCTCCTCCCGTGGCTGCTCTCCGCCCCCAAGTTGTCATGGACTTTTCCGCGCAGGAAAAAAAGTTGTCGGTGGCGCGTTGGCCGGTGCCCCTTGGGCCTGGGGAAACTGAGGCTCGGTGCCGAGATGCGGGTCCGGCCGCCCTGACCTCTGCTCGCCGCGGTGGATGGGCCGCATCTCTCCCCCTGTCTCGAGAGCCGAGCCCTGCGGCCCGAGCTGAGTCCCCCAGCCCCAGAGGCCTGGACAAAGAAGGTGCACAGAGGCCCCGTCCTGACCCCACTCCGCCCCTGTCTCCACGCTCTTGCCCAGCCTCCTGACACAAGTGGAGCCTGGGCAACAGGTTTGGGAGTCCCCTTTGGGACTGGAGGCTCTTTTTAAGGGGGTGGGGAGAGGGGGCAGGCTCTGCAGCTTCTCCCAGTGTCAGGAACCTCCCCACCCCCAACCAGGTTGCAGAAGCGCTGAAGCTGGGGTGCGGACCCCTGGGTGGGCCCTGGGTGGGAGTAGTGTGGGCCTTCAGCGCCGGCTCCCGTGGGGTTCTGCTCTCCTGGCCACTATGAGGACCATAGCACACCTGGCACTGCCCAGGGCCCGCCTTGGCCCAGATGTCAGCAGGCTGGGAGCTGCACTTGTGGAGGATTTTGGGGTCCCTGGTGGAGGGTGTGGTCCATGTCTGTGTGGGCCAGATGGGTAGAGCTGGAGAAACAGAAAGGCTGGCATGAGGACCTATCTCCTGTGACATCCTGGCACCCTGGGCCTGGCAAGGAATTGGCTCAGTCTCCATCCGCCCTGGCTCGGGACATGCCTGAGTCCCAGCTCCTGGTCCCCTCCTGGGCACAGTTTGGGAAAGTACTTGAGTGCTGGGTGGGTGGCACTGTCTCAGGCCTCTTCAGAGAGCTAGCCAGGCGCCTGCTGTTGGCTCTCACTGTCCCCAGTGCCCTGCCACCCATGGGAAACTCCAGGGTGTGACTCCGTGGCACGGGGTGCCCAAGGCTGATAACCGGAATCACAGCTAAGGCTCTTAGAGCGCGTCCTGCCTAGGAAGTGTCTCACGTGTATGCTAACAGCCACCCCTCCCCTGACGGAGATGTTATTTTATCACCATGGTAAGGCGGAGGACACAGGCTCAGAGATGAACTACTTGCCACCCTCCTACCTCTGGGACTCCTGTTGCAAAGTGGGGTCCTAGCCTCCTACCTTCTGCCAGGATGGGGACCTTGAGGGTCTCCTGGACTGGGGTGCACCTCCCTGCTGATCCTTGGGCAGAGCCTGACTTCCCCAGTGCCCAGCACAAGGGGCTCCTGTGATGGTCCCTTGAGGCTGTCCTGGGCCAGATGGGCCTCAACCAGCTCAGCCCAGGGACTAGGGCAGACCAGGGCCCAGAGGACCCAGGGCCCTGACCTGGTGGGACATCCCCGCACTTGGGTGGTGGGCAGAAGAGCTACCTCCAGGGGTTGACACGAGGGGCAAACCAGGTGATGCCAGGAGCGTGCTCAGCATAGCCCCACCCCTCCCCAGGCCACGTGGGAAGCGTAGCCCAGAAGAGGGGGCACTGGGACCTGGGACCAATCTCCCCACAAGTTCCCACAAGCATTGGGACCAGGAGGGGCTCTGGGCCCCTGTCCATCCTTTGCTCCTGAGGAGTCCCCTCCTGGCAGGGTGGGGTCCAGGGGTGGGCGTGTGGGCTTCTCTTTCTGCAGGAGGTTTGCTGACCCTTACATCCCCCTCAAATGGGCAAACCTACAGACTCACACTGCCCCTCTGTGGTTCAGGCCAGCCACTGTGCCCTTCTAGCTCTGGGGAGGTTCTGAGGCACCTTGCCCAGCCCACGTGACCAATCAGCACTCAAGGCCTCTGGAACCTGTTCCGAGGCTGCACAGGAGGCCCAGGAGCCTGCTGCCCGGTAGGGAGAAGAGGCCTTGGGCCCCAGTTGGCTGTAGCAGGTGGCAGAGGCAGGCAGGATGCCTGCCCTGAGGTCCTGGAGCAGGAGAGACGGAGCGCAGGCAGAGGGCAAGCAGAAGGTCTAGGCGCAGGGCTGGGGCTGGGTTGCCCCAAGGTGGCCTGGCGCTCTGCTCACATGTGAGACAACCTGGCAGCCTGGGAACCCTGTTTGGCCCGAGAGGTCCCTGTCTGGGCTGGGGGGAGCAAGGAGGGTGTGGAACTGCCCTCTGTGGTGCTCAGGACTCTCATTCCTGTGTGAATGACCAGACGGGTACAGCTTGAGCAGCAGATGGGGCCACTGCCCCGAGAGGCTGAGCTCGGGCCCAGGGTGGCCACTTTGCCAGACCATGACCCAAAGGGGAGTGGAGGGCCAGCATTAGTCTCCTCACTGCCCACTGGCACATCTCAGAGGTTCCCTTCTGGGCTGGTCCCTCATGGGCTGAGTGTGCTCTGTCCCTGAGTGTCTCCATTGGTGCAGTGGGCTGTGGTGATGCAGGTGTGTGAGCCTGAGGAGGTGGGATGGTGTCTGGCTGGCAACATCAGGGACTCCGCTGGCCTCGGGGAGTGGGGAACAGAGAAGGTAGGGAGCTCAGTGCCCTAAGAGGGGCTCAGGGACCCGCCCGAGGAGCACAGGGGGTGTTGGCTCCAGGACTGGCCGCCATGGCTTCTTGGGCCCCACCCACCCTTTCTGAAGCAGGACCTGGACCTGCCTGTGGCTGGAGCCCCACCTGCCTCACTCTAGGTGAGCTGGCTGGCCCTGGGCCCCCCTGGACGTGGCTTACTTCTGAGGGCCTGTCCTAGTCCCCGGTGCAGGGTCTCCCAGCCTTTGGCCAGCAGCTGCTCACCTGCCAGCCCTCCCTGTTCTGGGCGGCCCTGCAGGTAGGTGCCCGTGCTCCGGTGGTTGGCAGTGCAGTGAGCTCTGTTTTCTGTCTCTCTAAACAGGTCTTCACACAATGAACTAGAAAAGCACAGGTAAGTGACCCTTCTCCCCACTGCCAGTTTCTGAGGGGCTATGCGCTTTCCCCCTAACCCCCCCACCCCGCTCCCTGTGCCCCGGGGTGGCTGACATGCTGCCAGGCTGTGCCCTGGTCTTGGGATGTGTCGTTCTTGAAGGAAGAGGCCGGGCTCTGTTCTCAGGCTCACCCTTGCATCGGGGTGGGGGCCCAGGCCTGGGGGCTCAGCCTGGGTCCAGCACCAAGTCTGGGACGGGGACGTGGGGGCAGGGTCCCTCGTGCTGTGTGGCAGTTAGGCCAGCTCTCTGGAGTAGGAGGTCTATCTGCTTCGGGGCATTTAAGCCCGTTTGGAGCAAGTCTTTAGCCCTTAGGATGCTGGCCTCCCTCCAGCGGGTTCAGCCCTCTTGGTCTGGGGCCCCCTCCCCTGGGACCTCCTGCCCCTGGGACCTACCTCCCAAGGAGCCTCCTGCCAAAGGCTTGTTTGCAGGGCAGGGGACAGGCAGCCAGGCCCAGGCCACACGGGCCAGGGTGGATCCTGGGAGCCCACCTCATGCCCACCCCCTGGCTGTAGGGCTGGGTCCACTGGTTGGTCACTGAGGAGCAGGAAGGGCAGCAGGTCACCAAGGAGTCTCCTTGCTCCAGCCTGTCACCCTGGGACCCGCATCTTCCACTCTCGGGCATCCCTGCCCTGGCCACCAGCCTCTCTCTGCCCACAGGGTCTGTGACCTTGGACCTGCTCTGCAGTGGGGATGAGGCACTGGCAAGCTTGGCCCCTGCTGGCGGTGCCCTCTGGGCTGATTTCAAGGGGCTGTTGGGAGCTGTGGGTAGGCACGGAAGTCCCACAGGCAAGAGCCCTGATGCCAGGACCAGGGATGACCCCCAGGGATGCTGTGCACAAGCCGTCTCCTGACCTTTGCTCTCATCTGCGCAATGGGCCAGTTCTCTTCTCGCTTCTTGGGTTGGAGTGTGTAGGGAGTGGGGGTCTGCATTCCAGTAGAACCTTCCCGGCCTGCTCTGGGAATGTCTGGAGCTTGGCCAGTTCTCTTTGTCCCCCCACCCCACCCCCCTCCACAGCCAAGGCAGCGCCAACTTCCGCTCCCCTGGGATCAGGCCTGCTCTGGGCGGTGCTAGGCAGGGACAGGACACGGTGTTCCCTGGAGGAGCTGCACTTCCTGGACTGGCCCTGTGTGTTTGAGGGGCTCCCAAGGCCATGGAGGTGGGGCAGGTGCAGGGTCCAGACAGCCAGGCAGCCCCGGATTGCTGCCAGGCTAGGGGAGGTGGCCCTGGACCGGACCGGGAGCCTAGGCAGGCAGGCGGGGTACTCTGGGGAAGGCTTGGTGGGGTGATGCCTAGAACAGCCCCTCAATGTGGACAGACCAAAGGGATGACATGGGGGAGGTGGGGGGCAAAGGCATGGTAGCCCTTCCAAGGAGGACAAGGGCTTTGACCCCTACAACTTCCCCTTGACCCTGACCTTGGACTCGGCCCTCTTATTCCAGAGCCCGCCTTTAGGCTGAGCCTCGTGGGGCCCTTTTGAGACACAGGCAGGATGGGTAGGCAGCCTGGCCAGTTGGCAGGTGTGCACAGCCCTGAGGAACCCACGGGCCTGCAGCTTGGGATCCTAGTGGGGACCATGGCCATGGCTGTACCTGTGGCTACCGGTACTGATGCCAGATGCAACTGGCACCGGCCACAGGAAGGGCTGAGAGCCGTCCTCAGGAAGGAAGGAAGCACCAGGGAGGCAGCCGTGGACGTCACTTTGCCTAGCAGCGTGCCGTGTTGGGCCTGCAGGGTCCTGCTGAGTGCCTGTCAGGCCCGGCCACCCCAGCCTGGCCCATCCCTCCTCCTGCCTCCTAGACAGCAGCTCCAGTGGGTCTCAGGCTGATACGTGGCCGCTGGCCCCATAGGCCTGGGGTCGTTGAGGCCACGTGTTCCTTGACGGGGTAACCCGGGCTTTAGCTTTTGCATGTGTGGAGTGGCAGGGCTCACCCCAAAGGCCAGCCCCAGGCCCCCAGTCAGACTCCTGCTGCCTCTCCCTGCATGGAGATGGTGGTGCAGGACTGGGTGGGTCTTCCTGGTGCAGCCACAAGTGGCCTTTATGAACCTCACAGCTAGAGGGCAGACAGGGGCATGCTCCTTCCCTCCTCTCCCCTGTGCATTTCCCTGCTGCCTCCTCTGTGACAGCCAGGCCTGGGGTGCTCAGAGCACAGACGGCTGGGACATAGCCCCTCAGGGGCTGGGGGACCCTCCATGCAGCTCGGGGCCTCCTTGGAGGAGCGGGGCTTGGGTGAGAAGCTAGGAAGGGCCGTGTCAGGGCTGGGCTGTGGGCTGTTAATACGGATGCAGTGAGGCCCCAAGGCAGGGTCTGCCTCTTGAAGCCACACAGCGTTCCTGTGGGACGTGGTGGGTTTTGAAGCTCCAGGGATACTGGGCACTGGCCGGGCTGGGCACTATGGCTGCCACGCAGAGCTTGGCTTCAGGGCAGCTGAGTGAGAGCCCTGTGCAGCCTAGGCTATGGGGCCTCGGCGTCCTCCCGCCCCCAGGTCTGCCCACTCGCCGCGGGGTGGGACACTGGGACCTGCCCAGGGCCCCACAGCCAACCCTCCTGGCATCGGGTGGGCATGTCTGGTGTTAAGCACAGCATAGTGTAGGCAGAGGCCTCTCTCTGTCTCGAGAAGCGTCTGCCTGTGGATGCTCAGGGACCTCCCTTGAGCCCACCCCCCCTGCTGTCCTGGGCCTCCCCCTCCGCTAGGCGCACACTAACCTGGGTAAGAGCAGATCTCGTTATCCGCTGTTCCTCACTGGCCCTTCCACCTGACACTGCCTGAGCGCTCCCAGGCTCTCTCCTCCTCCTCCTTGTCCTGGTGCCCCCGGGACAGGCAGCTGTCCCAGGCTCTTAGCCTGGCCCTCTGGTTCCCGTTGTCCACCTGAAGGTAGCTCTGGGACCCACCTTGAGTTAGAGGTTTGAGGCGCTACTGCGGCCTTCAGGACCCCCCCCCCTCCGGCCAGCGACGCCTGCGGGGCCCACGTGCTGGCCCACGAGAGTCATCTCCCCATTTCCACCAGACTAGGGCCTCCTCCGTGAGCTTGCACGGCCTGGAACCGGGGCCGCCCGCTTTGTGTCTGATTCGCGTCTCTGTTCCGCTACTTGCCTGTTTGTATCCTTTGCCCCTTCTCACGTGACGAGACCCTTCCTTTTATTTTTGCTGTGTATGAGCTCGGAACGTCATGGATACTAACCGTTTGTCTTTTACATGTATTGCAAATATTTTCCCACTGTTATTTGTCTTTTAGCTGTTTTTTTTCTTTCTTGTACAAATGTGTCTTTTTCTGATTGTAAAAGTAACATGTGGCTTTTTTTAGCCTAAAAAACCTGGAATATATATATATATATATATATACGTATATTTTGAAAAAGCACAAAGCCAAAGAAATAAACGTTGCCAACGCCTCCCCTGGAGACGCATGCCTCCTGCTCTTCATTGTGTCCTGTCGAGTCTCTTGTGTGCGTCTGCTGTGTCAGTTCTGAACAGTGTCGGGCGGCTTTCTCAGGAACAGCCCTGAGGTGGACATACATGTAGACTATGTCGGAAGGATGGTGCTGTTGATTGTTGGGGGGGGGGCGGGGGTGTGGAACTTGGGAGTACTTTTCCATTTATTTTTTCCTGCTGATTTGCATTTGCTAATTTTCACCAAAATCACATACTGAGTCTGTAAACGCGGGGTGAAGAGTATCTGGCCCGCAGGCCATATAAAGCCCACAAAATCACCTGGTCTGGCCCTGCCCAGGCAGTAGCTGAGTTAGTGAGAGGTCTGACCAAACGTCGCAGGCTGAGGTCGCTGTGTATGGCCCGAGAGTGATGTTACAGATACTCAAGGGGCCCTTGGCAAGATGCAGGTAACCGGGAGGTTGTATGAACTGCCATTTGTTACCGAACAAGTGGCCGAGGGAACCCCACTTGCCCACGGGGTGAGCACGCTGGCACCTGTGCAAGTGAGGAGGCACGATCCCTCGGGTCAGGAATCATGCACAGTGGCCTGGGACCCGGAGGCATGAGTTCCAGAGCCCACCCAGCGTGCCCTTCTCTAGCCATGCAGCATGTGGAGGGGTCACAACCTTCTGAGGGTCCCCCAGCCTCAAGGCAGAGTCGGGCTGCTCTGCACATGGGCTGCAGGGACGGCTGCTCATTGCTGGGTGGCTGAGCCAGCACAGCCTCTGCCCCGCGTCCTGAAAGTTTTTCTAAGGTCTGACTTGGTTTCGCCCAGAGACCTTCCAGGCCCCAGGGTGCCCGATGGGAGCTGCTCCGTCCGCAGGAGGTCCCGTGTGGATGTGGATGACAAGGCCAGGCTGCAGGTGGTAGCCATCTGCCCTCTCTCGTCCCAGGGTCTTTAAGGCTCCGAGAGCCAGGGTTTACTGAGCTTTGGGACATAGAGAGCGGAGGTGAAAAGGGGGAGCAACCCATGTGGGTGCTCCCCAGACCCCTGGGCCTCTCGGCTCCTCTCCCAAGTGGTAGCCTGCGTGGGTGCTGGGGCAGGCGGGCCCACGAGGTGGCATCGGGTTCGGGTGAGCCGCTGCCCCAGGCACCTGCCTGCCCTCCCTGGACAAGATGAGCAGGACAGGCAGTGTCTGGGGGGAGGAGGGGCGTGGCCTGAGGACCTGACACCTGTGACTTCAGTTTTGTGGAAAACTGCCCTCATCTGCAGGGATATGGGGCAAACTCTGGAAGGAAGCAGTTGCCCCCCCATGCCAGCCTGGGGGGGTGGGGGAGGTCCAGGCCTCCGCCTCCCTGACCCAGATGGGCTCATGTTTCTGTGGTGGCAAGAGTAGCCTGCGAGCACCCCCCCCCCCCCCCGCACCCGGCCAGGTGAGGGCGTAAATCTGTCTGAGGACCAGATCTCAGGGGCAGCTGACCAGCATCCCTCCTCCAGGCTGCCCCTGCCCCCCCTCCTCCAGGCTGTCCCCTGCCCAATTCCACATGGAGGTGGTGACAGCAGAAGTGCTGTGGCGCTAGGACAGTGCCCTGGCCACGGGTCCTCTCCTTTTTACTGGGGCATTCGGAGGCTGTGGGGCTAGACTGCCCTGAGGCCTGGGGAGCTGAGGCCAGGTGGGAAGGGAGCTCCAGACAGGCCCTCAGCAGGCCTGCGGGGAGGCTAGCGGCTGCCACTGCTGGATGGGCCTGCCTGACGCTCTGTCTCTGGCTCTTTTAGACGAGCCAAGCTCAGGCTCTACCTGGAGCAGCTGAAGCAGCTGGTGCCCCTGGGCCCCGACAGCACCCGCCACACCACACTGAGCCTCCTGAAGCGCGCCAAGACCCACATCAAGGTGAGCAGAGCTGCCCCCTCCGCCACCACCCTGCCAGCCGTGTAGCTGGCCCAGTCCAGCCTTGTGCACTGTGGAGCATGCCCATGGGGCCCGAGGGTGGGTGGGAGCCCCCCGGCAGGTGCACACTGGGCAGTACCAGGGGCTGCTGAGGGGTGAGGATGGCATGGGCACACGCTGGGTTTTGTTGAGTAGGAGGGGGGTGCGGGGAGAGGGGGACAGATGGCCCTCCAGGGTCCTGGGCTGTGAAGGCGGGGCCAGGAGGGCAGGGTGCCTTCAATGCTGGGAGGCCCATGAGCAGTAGGTGCCCAGTGGTGGGGAGCTTATGGGGACCAGGCAGGCCCCAAGGTCTGTGGTACTTAGGCAAACCAGGGTGGTCTCAGTCCCCTTGCAGGACCCCTGGGGCATAGAATCCAGGGCACCCCAGGCAAGGTAATGGGAGCTTTGAGAGGCACAGCGGTGCCCTGGGGCAATCCAGGGGTTCATGGGACGGTGTGGCGAGGGGAAGGGGCCAGGAGGGTGCCCTATGGGCAGGGAGAGTGGCGGTGGGCAGCACTGTCCTCTGGGAGGAAGTGCCTGTCCGCCTGAGCGGCACCGTCCCAGGGCACCGTCCCAGGGCATCAGGCTCCCAGGGGACTTGGCTGGCCACGTTGGCTGGTGGCTGTGGGGCTCTGTCTGGTCAGCACAGCACAGGCTGGGAGGTGGGACTTAGTGTGATCACCTGGAGGGCTGAGGCTGGGGCGCATGCACCATTGGGGCCCTTGGGGCCCTGGACCCGGGCCAGGTGGGGGGTGGGGAAGCTGCCTGGGCCTCATTGCCTCCATGCCGGGTCGCAGCATGGGGCAGGAGGTCCCCAGGCTCACAGCCCCCCCACCCCACCCGCCTCCAGAAACTGGAGGAGCAGGATCGCAGGGCGCTGAGCATCAAGGAACAGCTGCAGCGAGAACACCGCTTCCTGAAGCGGCGCCTGGAGCAGCTGTCGGTGCAGAGCCTGGAGCGCGTGCGCACGGATAGCACAGGCTCCGCCGTCTCCACGGACGACTCAGAGCAAGGTGGGCACAGGCCTCCTGCAGCCCTAGGCGGGGGTGGGAGCTGGGAGGAGGGGCTGGCCAGGAGGCAGCCTGAGGGAGTGGGGGTGATAGCAGTGGGTGGCAGGTGTGCAGGTGACAGCGTGTCCCCGGACTGTCTGAACACCTGGCATGCGGTGCAGAAGTGATGGGGAAAGGGGGGGGGAAGGGTGACCTGCCAACTGAGGCCGTGTGCTCCGGGGCTGAGGCCCAGGCCTGCAGCCCGTCTCTCCATTCATCTGTCCATCTGTCTGTCGGTCCATGTAGGCTCCCGAAGCCTCTATTCCCCTCCAAAGGCAGAGACCTGCCCTGAGTTTGCCAGAAGCCCAGCTGGCACCCTCAGGGCCAACCCCGTCCTCTCTGCTTCCCCAGAAGTGGACGTGGAGGGCATGGAGTTCGGCCCCGGCGAGCTGGATAGTGTCGGCAGCAGCAGTGATGTGGATGACCACTACAGCCTGCAGAGCGACGGGGGCTACGGGCCCCCCTGCCGGCGGCCGGCCCGCCCCGGCCTCTCGTAGGCCCGAAGCCCTCTGTCCTTGGCCTGCCTGCCGCCCAGCCACGTGCGTCAGCCCTCCAGTCCTCTCAAGCTTCTTGGTGGGTCACTGCTGTGCCATTCGGGAAGCTCCCGCAGCCTTGGGGGCTGCCGCCTCCCCCGCCTGCGCCTGCCGGTCAGAGCCCACCTCGCCGCCGCCCGCCCCTCCCGGCTGGGCAGGGACCTCCGCAGGGAGACGGGCCCAGCTCCCGAGCCCTGGAGCCCAGCGTAGCCACCCGTGGTCTGTTCTCAGATTCCTAATCATTCCAGAAGTATTAAATGTCGTTGCTGCAAACCTCGGCGGGCGCCGTGTGCGGGGCTTACTGACCACGTGGGCAGCTCAACCCCACCCCAGGCTCCAGGAGGAAGGAGTGGACTGAGGAAGGAAGGAAGGCGTGGCCTTCCATTCATCTGTCCATCTGTCTGTCGGTCCACGTAGGCTCCTGAAGCCTGGACAGAGAGAGCCATGAGGCGGGACGCGGGTGAGCACCCAGGGGCAGGGGGAGGGGAAGGGCCTTTGCACCCTGAGCGTGTCAGGAGCCTGGGCTGGGCTCCTGGGGCAGGCCAGCGCCCCCCTCCCCCCGGGCAGCTTCCGCTTTGATAGGTACCTCAGGTGTACACATGCATGCACCTAGTCACGTCCACCCGCCTGCACACATGCACACACGCACACGCACACACACGTGGCCGCCAGATCCGGAGGTGCCTGGGACCCAGAGGTCACCCGGCAGCGCTGGCCGTGGCCTGTGCCTGGCTCCCTCTCCCCCGTGAGTCCCCTCTCAGTCAGCGGGGAGCGGGCCTCTGTCCCGGCAGGGGCTGAGGTGTGTGCGGGGCCCAGGAGGTGAAGCGCGGGGTCCTCAGGGGACTGTCTGGTCTCCCTGTTTTAAAGGAAGGGCCTGAACTAAACGCAGCTCCCCGCCCAGCAGCCCGAGCGCCGGGAGGGGCTCCCCGGGAGCAGGGCTTGTGGAGAAGCGGCTCCGAGGACGGTGGTGCTGCCGGCGCCTCTTTTCCGGAGCCAGATTTTTTACTCTATTTTCCTAGCGTGGCGTCCTTGTTTGCTGAGGGGGCAGCGACGTGGCGTCTCAGGGACTGGTCCGTCTGTCACCACTGTCCAAGTGTGCCTTGTGTCCTGTGTCAGGCCCCACCCGGCCACCACCACCAGCATCTCCCACCCACGTGCCGGGCAGGTGTCCTCCCGCCCCCCGCCCCCAGCAGCCCCTCCCAGCAGCCACCCAAGGAGGGAAAGCCTGCAGGGCCAGTCAGGGCTGCTTTCTGTCACCTTGGCAGGAGGAGCTCACCGGGCCCCAGTGTCACCCTCCCCAGTGGCTCGCAGGGACCCGCTGTGCAGCTTGGCCTCCAGTCCGAGGGCCTGCTAACCAGAGACCTAGAGTCTCACCTGGACCAGCTTGAACCCTCCCTGCCCCCCTGCCCGGGGCGAGGGCTCCGATTCCGACATTGGCAGCTGATGAAGACAGCGTCCTCCCCGGGTGGTCAGGCCTGAGCATTAGGCTTCTCCTGGCCTTTCGTTCCAAGTCCTTGTCCCCGGGGACCACACAGCAATGGGGGGGGGGGCAGGTGGTGGGGCTGACCCACAGCGTGTCTCCTCCCTCTCTGGTGCATTGTAACCACTTTGCCAACCGCATTTGTCTCCAGTCCTGCCGGCAGACACCCAGTGTGGTGGCCTAACTGAGGCAGAAAGGGGTCCCTGCAGACATGTCTGTCTGGCACAGAACCTGCCCTCTGAGGCTCAGGATAGTGGGTGCACGTGGGCCCGTGGAGTCGGGGCTGGGGTCATAGGAAAACTCTTCTGCTGGCATCTCCTTCCAGCTGAACCACCCCCCCCCTTGCCCCCTCAAGCTTCTCCCATCTTCCTGAGAGTGTCCACCGAGCGTTAGGGCAGGAGCACCCGCAAGTCCAACCCCGGGGACGGTCTGTGTCCTGAATTCTTAAAGCATCAGCTCCCCACCCACTCCTGACACCCGTGGAGGCTCTGCTTCTGCCTCTGGCCTCAGCATCCTGCCCCATGCCTAGCTGTGGCCCTCGGCCCATCCGGCTGGCAGCTCCATCCGTGGCTTCTCAGCCATGGTTTCCATGTGGGCCACCCAGGGTGCTGCCCGCACCCACAGATACCAGGCCAGGTGCTAGGAGTTACACATCCATGGCCCTCCCTCCAGCTCCCTGCCGTTTGCACAGGCTGGCTTGGTGGGTGGCCCGGAGAGGGTCCTGCTGGGGCCTGATGGGTTGCTAAGAGCACGCCTCAGTGCTGTCAATGTGACCAGCACAGGGCCGCGGGGGGTGCCTGCACCCTCTCTCCTCCGAGGCCCGTGTGCGCCACTGTGGCACTGGGGGGCTGAAATCCTGGAACCCCAGGCTCAGGTTTGGGTTTCCACTGTGAAGTGGCCCCCACACTCCTGGCCACCACCCCAGTGGAGGTCCAGCTGGCTGGGGAGGCTGCCGGCAGCTACCCCTCCGAGCCTGGGGCCAGCCTCTGCACATTCTGTTTAAGAGGCTCAGCGCCCAAGCCTCCTTTCCTGCGCAGGTGGAGCCCTGTGCCCAACCATGACCCCGAGGGCCCCATCCTGTCTGCCCCAGGTAATCCCCATCTGCTGGGCGAGGCAGGCTCCCCCAATCCCTACTCCCTGCTTCTCTCTGGGCCAGCTAACCCGGGCCCCTCCCCACCTCTGTGCCTGGCACATCCAGGGCACCAGGGCAGGTTCCGTGCCAGGGTCTTGGGCTGCCCAGGAGGCTTGGTGCTGGCCAGGTGGGCACATTACAAGATCCTCACTGGAGAGAGAGGAGTCACTCATCCACTGCTCACGGGGAGGGGCTGTGCTGTACCATTCTGTCTTTGTAATATAAATACAGATTTTTATACCTCACCCCTCTGGCTTCTAGTTCTTTCCATCCCTGCGTTTGACTCCCTCCCTCACCTCTCGGCCCTCATTGCTCTGCCCGGGCCTGTGCTCTCTGACCCCCGTGGACTGTGGGCTTCCTCCTGTGCTGCCCACCACCTAGACCCCACCGTCACAGCTGCCTCCCCGGATAGTCAAGCTAAACGTTTCTTTTAAATATGTTTTTATTGATTTCAGAGAGGAAGGGGGAGAGAGAGAGAAACATCAATGATGAGAGAGAATCATTGACCAGCTGCTTCCTGAACGCCCCCTATCGGGAATCGAGCCCGCAACCCAGGCATGTGCCCTGACAGCGAAATTGAAACATGATCTTCTGGTTCATAGGTCGATACTCAACCACTGGTTGACACCCGCCAGACAGCAGCTACACTTGAATGAAGGTGGAGGTTGAGGTGAGACAGTCCCACACACATACCTGTTGCCAACCAGGCCCTCTTGCTTCAGGCATTCAGACTCTGGCTCTGGCCCTGCTACCTTTTTTCTTTTCTTTTTTAATATATTTTCATTGATTTTATTGATTTCAGAGAGGAAGGGAGAGGGAGAGACAGAAACATTAATGATGAGAGAGAACCATGGATTGGCTGCCTCCTGCACACTCGCACTGGGGGTCGAGCCCACACTCAGGCATGTGCCCTTGACCCCAGTCAAACCCAGGACTCTTCAGTCCACAGACCGATGCTCTAGCCACTGAGCCAAATTGACTAGGGCAATATATTTTTATTGATTTGAGAGAGGAAGGGAGAGGGAGAGAGAGAGAGAAACATCAATGATGAGAGAAACTTCGATCAGCTGCCTCCTGCATGCCCCTTACTGGGGATTGAACTCAAAACCTGGGCATGTGCCCTGATTGGGAATTGTTCTCCTGGTTCATAGATCAATATTCAACCACTGAGCCATGCTGGCTGGGCTGGGTGCTGCTTCTTGAGGACAGCTGTCTTTGAGGTGCTCTATGCCGCCCAGGTGTCCTTGGTGGGTGCCCTTGGCCTGCCTCCGTGTGCCATTCTGAACAGCAGCTGCTGGCCCTCTGGGCACATCTGAGGCACCTTCCTTGGACCTGTCCTCAGCACCCATCCCCAGAACGTCCTCCACATGGCCTCTGTCTCCTGCCCTTGGGACCTGCAGTTCGGGGAGGGGTGTGAGATGGCACAGCCCCAGCAGAGGACAGCGGGGGCAGAAGTGCCTGCCCAGAGGGAGGGAGAGCTAAACATCAGAACACGGCTGCTGCCTAACCCGACACGCAGCCACAGCAAAGGAGATGGCTGGAGGACACCCACCAGCAGCTTAGGGTGTCTTAGGGGGGAGGATCCGAGTCCCTCCTCTCTCCCACAGCAGCAGGCAGCAATACTGTGACCTCTTGAGCCTGTGTGGGTCCCCCTGGGGACACCCCTAGAAAACAAGGGCCTTCCTACTGGGATGCAGCTCGGTCCAAATGTAAAGGAGGCATTTGGGTTCCAAATGTTAGTGACCTACAATCCCCACTTCCTCACTCGGGGCAGGAGGACTTTAGGGGGGTGCTGAGCACGTTAACATAATCAGCACACATTCCATCTCCCTCCTTCAGGCCTGGGTTCCAGCAGGCAGCCCCAAGGGGACCCCTGACCCACCTCCTAGGCAGCCAGAATGACCTCAGTGTGAATCTGGCACCTGCTCCCTCCCCAGCCGCTCCTATTCCTTCAGCTGAGCCCACTCCTGCCCTTGCTTCCCTGTCCCTCTGCACCCACCAACCTTCCCTCATGGCTCACAGCTCAGCGAGGCCTCCTCTGGGAAGTGGGCCCCCAGTCTCCCATGTCCCTTCCCATCACATTTTTTGCTGGTCTTTCCTGGGCTTATCCCTTTCCACACTGCTGGTTCCTCCATTCTCAGTCCTGACCCAGTATCTTCCCAGAACGTAATTGGGATTATGCTACTGGCCCATTTGGCTCTCAGTGGCGCTCAGCCCCTCCGAGCTCAGTGCCTTCTGCCTCCTATGCTGTCCTGAGGCCCTGTATGAGACCACATCCCCCTCCCAGGCTCCTCTGCTACCTGCTTCCCCCAAAGCCATCCTGGACACACACACACACACACCCTCCCAGGCCATCTTGGCGAGCTCCCGAGTTTGAGGACTGAGGTTTCTCCTCTGTCACCTGAATGTCAACGTGATGGAAGACAAACTTCGCCCACCCTCCTCCCGCCCCGCAGTGTGAGCGTGCCTTCTGATCCTCGGCGTAGGAAGGGCCAGCAGGAAGAAGGGCTGCTTTTTTGTTCTGCGGGAAACTGAGTCATCCAGCCATGTCCTCTCTGGCTAGCAGGCCCAGAGTTTTGCTCTCGGCTGGCCCTCTGCCCCTCTGCCCACATACCCTGAGCCAGCCCCTCCTTGCTCCCCAGTGCACTAGCCCCCCCTTGTACCTGTCTCTTGCCACTTTTCATCAATTTTGCTGTAGAATCAAGCTTTATTTATTTATTTATTTTATTGGTGTCTGAGAGGAAGGGTGAGGGAAAGAGAGAAACATCAATGATGAGAGAGAATCATTGACTGGCTGCCTCCTGCACAAACCTGCAACCTGGGCTTGTGCCCTGACCGGGAATTGAACTGTGACCTCCCGGTTCATAGATTGAAGATAAACTACTGAGCCATGCCCTCGGGGCCAGAATCAAGCTTCTAAGAGTCTCAGAATGTTGCTCCTCTGTTTGGACACGCCCCCTCTCCCCACTGCTTGAAGGATGGAATCCTGCCATCATCGTCTGAAAACAGACGCTCTTTAACATCAGACTGAAGTTTAAACATGTGAAAAGACATCGTCCGAAACCTAATGCACTTTCAATGTCAGAGGAAAAAGATTCCTACAGGAAGGAGGAAAGGCAGAGGGACACCCTGACGCTGCAGCTCTGTTCAGGTCTACTTCGTCTGTTCCTTTCCCTGGGCTTCCTGGGGTGGGGGTGGGGGATCATCCCAAGCGGTTTTGATCGGAGGAAAGAGTTTGTCCTGGAAGTAAGAATAACATATTTCTGTGTTTGCTTCCCTAAGTTCCAAATGCAACCTCAAATGCAGAAATGCCTTAATAAGTCAAGGTTGCAAACAAAACTCCAAGCCTATATAGTTGAACCTATTATGTTTATCATTTGTGCTCTGGGAATGGATCCACTGATTTTTACTTTATATTTTGGGTTTTTTGGGTTTGTTTTTTTTTTTTTTTTTTTTTGGCCCCACTAACATCTTTCAACAATTAACTTTGGTCAGTGATTCAAAATCACGTGGAGAATTTGTGGGCCTGAGAAATGAACCAGGAGTCACTAGGAAAAGTGGGCTTCTAGAACAACCTCCTGTGCTTGGGGTCTCCCCCTCTTGTCCCCCAGGGACTTTTTTAATCATCTTTACTTCTGTCTTCTCTGAGTTTTGCCTCACTGTCTATAAATCTCCCTAAATTCCTCCCATCTTAAAACAAAACAAAACTCAAGCCCTTCCCCAGCTCTGCATTCCCACCTGGGCTCATCATACCTCTTTCTGCTCCTCTTCTCTCCTTCAATCTTTGCCTCTTGAGCAGAGTTTCTTGAAGGCGCTTCTTGCACAGCCTTCACTTCGTCCCTACAAGCCGGCTGAGCTGGCTCTCAACCCAGGACAACCCGGGATCCGGGTCCGCACTGCTGCCTGAGGGGGTCCTACTGGTCCAGTCTCTAACCCAGCCTTGCAGCCGACGGCCGGACCCCTCTCCTCCCATTGCAGGACGGCCAGCCTGGTGGACCTCCCTGCAGCTACTGGTTTCCTGATCATTCCCGCCTTTATCGTCTTAGAAGAGGATAGAAAAGTAAAACAAAGAAATAATTAATAAAGCACCTTCAAGATTAACTTGTGATATCTGCCTTGGGACAGTCTTTTTCTCTCTTCTCAACCGTACCAAGGATGATCTGCCCTTCCCGCGTCACAAGACTAGGACGTAGTCCAACAAGACACCTTGATCATTGGAGTGGAGAGAAACCTTGCACATTTAGAAGATTGGTAAATAAAAAATGGTTTTATTGGGGGGGGGCTGGCATAGATGTAAATGAGTCCCGCCCACTGCAAATGAGAGCCCCCAAGGTCTGGGTTCCTTGGACAGGACGACATCAACCAGGTTTGCATGGAGCTTGGCAACCTCATTTCAGCGCCTTCCTGCATCGCCTGCACGCAGCCTCCTCCAGAAACAGCGTTCCGTCCCGACCGAAAGCGTCTGAAAAGTTACGCCTAAAAAACGGGATCGTTGCCCTGCCCGGTTTGGCTCAGTGGATAGAGCCTCGGCCTGCGGACTGAAGGGTCCCGATTCCGGTCAAGGGCATGTGCCTTGGTTGCGGGCACATCCCCAGTGGGGGGTGCGCAGGAGGCGGCTGATCAATGTTTCTAGCTCTCTGTCCTCCTTCCTCTCTGTAAAAAATCAATAAAATATATTAAAAAACAAAAAACAAAAAACAATGGGACCGTGGAGGACGTCGGCTTCTGCTCAGCGGTCAGGGGAGGGCTGACCCTCCGACTGCTTTTGCAAAACAAGGGTCATCGTGAGACGGTAAAGCGAGGAGCGGAACAGCGCTGCTCCGACGCCTCACTCCTGACCCGCTCGTGCCCACGCCTGCTCGAGGGGCTGTGCCCGGAGACGGGCGCGGGGCCAGGGCCGCGGGGTCACGCAGCAGGCGCGCTCCCGACAGCTGGGCCTCCCATTAGGGGGCGGAGGGCGGGGCCTGGGCGTGCGGACAGCGGCGCCGAGCCGAGGAGCCAACCGCGCGGGAAGAGCCCAGGTCTGCGGGACGCCGGACCTCAACGCCCGGCGGGTACCTCAGCCCCGCCCCCCACGCGCCCGGTCCCTCCCCCTTCTGAGGCAGGAAGCCAATCAGCTCTCATCCTGAAAGTAATTGCCCGCCTACTGCGGCCCTGTGGCGGTCTATTCCGCGCCTGCGCAGACAGTCGCCCCGCGGCTCCGGCTGGGTCCTCTGCGCGCGCGCGCAGCCTATCGCTCCCGTGAGGCAGTGCGAGGCGGGGACCGCGGACCGCGGGGCGCGGCCGCTGAGGGGCGCGGGCTGAGCTTCCTGAGGTGAGTGCGGTCGGCCTCGCGGTCCTGGGCCGAGCGGGGCGCGGAGCTGAGGGAGCGGCGCCGACCACTGGGCCGAGGCGCCTCCTCTTTTGTCCGGACGCCCCTGAGGACTCTCCGGAGCGCGAGGGGCGGCGCGGTCGGAGTCCGCCGGGCTGGAAGCCGGGGCCAGCGGCTGGGGCGCGGGTGAGGGCGGGGGGCGCGGTGAGGAGCTCGGGGGCGGGGTGTGGGGTTCCCGCGCTGGCCCTGCGGCGCGGGGGCTGGAAGGCGCGGGCGGACGCCCCGGGCGCCGCACAGCCGAGTCCCTGGGCTTGTTCGGTGTGCTTTTTCGCGCCACCAGGGAAGGACAGGCCGGCCGCCGCGGTGACGCGGGGCTGGGGTCACCATCGAGTCACCGCGGCCCAGGTCTTCGTTTGTCGCGGGGCGGGCAGTTCCCAGCGCTGCGGCGACCCCGAGTGAATGGCGGGGGCCGGGCGGGGGTTCTCGGTGGACCTCGGGAAGGGCCGGCGGGAGAGGCTGCCGGAGCGCCGGTGCCCGCGTCTCCCTCTTGAATTGCAGGCGGGGCTGCTGCCCGGCGCGCGGGGCGTCGGAGCCGCTCTTCTCGGGGGGGAACGTGAGGCTTTCGTCACCCGCCTTCCGCACGCCCTGCCTCTGGGTTAGCGGTTCCAGCGCCGTCGGGCGTCACCCCCGTTGTCCTCCCTAAGGCGCCTTCTTGGTGGTCTAACCCTTGTTTTTCTTCCCTCCCTCCCAGCCAGGAGAAACCATTATACATTCTAAAAACATTCCCTCCCCCCGCCCCTTCTCTATGGACTTAACTTAAAACTAGCTCCGTTCGCGTTTGGGTTGATTTTCTAAATTTCAATCAGCACCGCAAAACCCGTGTCAGTCAGTCACACACAAAGTTGGGGGCGCTGAGCCATGAGTTGTGGAAAAGACTTTGTGGAAACGCTGAAAAAGCTGGATTATCCCCGAGCTGAGGTTCTGAGCGGGGAAGATTTTGACTGGTTGTTTGAGACCGTGGAAGGTAGGTCGTTCCTCGGGTGGTTTTGTGGGACGGCGAACGAGCAGAACGTGGTGTCGGGCGCGGACCGGGAGGCTTTCCGCAGCCTTCAGACGTCGGGCAAGCCCGTCCTGGAGGGAGCGGCGCTGGACGAGGCTCTCAAAACCTGTAACGCTTCCAGTTTGAAGACACCCGCCCCGGATGACAGAGACCTCGAGCGGTTAGAGGACGAGGTCCGGACTCTGCAGAAAGTCAAACACCTGAAAATTCAGCGGCGCCACCAACGTCAGCTGATGGCTTCGGCAGCCGGGCACAAGTCTCTGAGGTTAAACGCTAAAGAAGAAGAAGCCGCCAAAAAGCTGAAGCAGAGCCAGGGAACTCTAAACGCTGTGACTGCGAAGATGAAGGGTGAACTCCAGGCTCTCGCGGACGGAGTGGCAGCATTGATGGTGTTCTTCAGACCTTCGGATTGGGGCCAAGGGAGAAGTCCTCCGGTGTTTTTATCGCAGATTTCCCTGGAAAAATACCTCAGCCAAGAAGAGCAGTGCACAGCAGCGTTAACCTTGTATACCAAAAAACGGTTCTTTCAGGGCGTACAGGAGGTATTTGAAAGCTCAAATGAGGAGAATTTCCAGCTTTTAGATCTACAAGCACCATCTATTTATGATAACCAAGAAATCCTCGAGGAGAGGCGGCTGGAGATGGCCAGGCTGCAGCTAGCATACGTGTGTGCTCAACATCAGTTAATTCACTTGAAGGCACGTAATTTGAGCATGAAGTCAAGTATAAAATGGGCAGAGGAGAATCTTCATAGCTTCACTAGCAAAGTAAGTATGAGAAATGAGGTTGGATTAATATTGTGATTTTTTAGTAATGGGTATAGTAGATATTAAAATGTTTTAGGAAGGAGGATATAGGAAGTCATTACATTTTCTTTGTTCGGTGCTTAGTTGTGATGTGTTGTCAGTGTTTCATACAAATAGAGCCTCATGTTAGTGGAGGGCAGAAATAGTAGTTATAGCCCCAACCACATTATCTAACTAATTTTATTTAAACAAAAGTACTTTTGTATTCTGAATTTGAAATTGTGTTTATTTCAGATACACTCACTGAAATTTCCTTTTTTATGACGTATGAACCTTATTTTTATGAGTAAAGAACCTTGTTGCTGTGTTGTATTCTGCCTTGTTTGCTCTGACCAGAATATAGTGCTAATGAAGTCAGATCCAGTTCAAAGAAACCCTGATTCTTTGTTGAGAATGTATAGAGCAGTATTGCAGATAGTCATTTGCTGTCTTGGACAGCTTGCTTTATTGATAATTTAACTACTAGATAGTTGAGTAAAAATACAACTTTCTGAGCCCTGACTGGGTAGCTCAGTTGGTTGGAACATTGCCCCATGAGCCAAGGTTGCTGGTTTGGTCCCTGGTCAGGGCATGCACAAGAATCCACCAATGAATGAATAGATACATGAAACAACAAATTGATATCTCTCTGTCCTCTCTCCCTCTCTCATCTCCCTCCCTTCCTCTTTATAAAATAAAATAAATTTAAAAAATATATACACTTTCTGAAACTGAATATCAGCACCAAATTAGTTACTACAACTGACAAACTTTGGAATAATGTATGAAGTCCTGTCATTCTTTAGAACTGTGAAAATCAGCTGACAAACTAGGAGAATAGCTAGTGATTAATTTTGAGAAAAATTGAAATAGCATACATTTGCAATTAGTGAGTAATGTGATAATATTTTTTATTGATTAAGACAAGCATGATAAGATCTCTACTTTGCTATTACTGTATGTGTGTGTATATATATGTGTGTGTGTGTATGTATATACACACACACACACGTATGTATAGTAGAAATAGCATTTAAAATTTAGCAATTCATACTGGCTTTACCCTTGACTTGGTCCACACTTTTTCTTTTTAAACTGTGATTTTGGCTTTTGCTAATTAGGAAATTTTTATTATTGAGCTTATTACCTGCTAACCTAAAGTGGAAAGTGAAAATAATTTTAAAACTATTTGAACTTTATACATACAGTTTGAAATATAATTGCTTTCTTTGTGTAGGTTCTTGGAAAAGATCATTTGAATGCTAAAATTTCTAGCTTGAACACTCAGATTCTGAAACTCGAAGAACGGATTACTCATATAAAAGACAAAAGTTTGCCTGCTGTGGTAAAAAAGAATGCTCAGTTGTTGAATATGCCAGTTGTGAAGGGAGATTTTGATCTGCAGATTGCCAAACAAGACCATTATACAGCAAGACAAGGGTTTGTTATAAATCAGTTGATAAAGCAAAAGGCATCGTTTGAACTTCTGCAGTTAGCATATGAAATTGAAATGAGAAAGCATTGGGACATACATCGTCAACTTGAAAAATTGGCTCATGAACTTAGTCAAAGTAATATGATGCTCCACAAGCAATTAGAAATGCTAGCTGACCCATCAGTATCTCAACAGATAAATCCAAGGAATATCATTGATACCAAGGATTATTCTACTCACAGGTATGCTTCATTGTTTCTGTTGTAAGTAATTATTTTTCATTTTGTTTTGTAAAATACTAGAGAGAGTTTGGAAATTGTGAAAGGCTAAAAAATTCTTTGCACTCCATTTTTGGCCTTTTTATTCTCCTACTTTTATGTGCCTCTTTTTTCTTTTTTAATTGCTTGCTCCCTTTACCATTCATGTTAAATGTGGAAGTAGCTTCTGTAGAGTTGAGAGAATTGGATTGGAGGAATGAATATATACCAGGGCTTAATCATCTTTTACACCATTAGATGCCTTATTATAGATTGGGGGCAGGAGTTTACAGCAGGAAGTTTGAATACAGCTTATGTACAATAGATATTGCTGGATAGAGAATTGACTGCATTTGGAGAAGGTAGCAGGCTGGGCTGAGGGGACCCCCCGCCCCCATATGAATTTCATGCACTGGGCCTCTAGTATATATATCCTATATAATAAAAGGGTAATACGCAAATTGACCCTAACAGCAGAATGACTGGGAATGACTGGTCACTGTGTCACACACTGACCACCAGAGGTCAGATGCTCAATGCAGGAACTGCCGCTCCTGGTGGTCAGTGTACTCCCACAGGGGGAGCTGGGCTCAGCTACAAGCCAGGCTGAAGGCTGCCAGTACAGCGGTGATGGTGGGAGCCTCTCCTGCCTCCTCAGCAGCACTAAGGATGTCCGACTGCAGCTTAAGCCTGCTTCCCGCTGGCAAGTGGACATCCCCCGGGGGCTCCCGGGCTGCCAGAGGGATTTCTGACTGCAAGCTTAGGCCCGATCTCCTGGGGAGCAGGCCTAAGCCAGTAGGTAGGTGTACATCCCCCGAGGGGTTCCAGACCGCAAGAGGGCACAGGCAGGCTGAGGGACACCCCCCCCCCCCCCCGAGTGCACAAATTCTTGTGCACTGGGCCTCTAATAACATTATAAGGAAAGAGCAGACACTTTTGGTCAGATATGAAATGCTGTCTCTCATTTTTCCATTTGCCCAGTATGATTTTCCTGCCATTAATGTTTGAAGTGGTAAAGTGGCCTTCTGGCTCATTAAGACTAAAGTAGCAAGTTTGCTACTACTATTTCTGTAACTCTTTGTTTACTTTTTAAACATTAAAAAAAATGTTTTTATTGATTTTAGAGAAAGAGAGAGAAAGGGCAAGGGAGAGAGATAGAAACCCTGATGCTAAAAGAACATTAATCTACTGCCGCCTTTATATCCCCTACTGCTGAACCCTCTCCCCTCTCCCTCCGTAACTGGGGCATGTGTTCTGACCGAGAATTGGGAATCGAACCGTGACTTCCTGGTTCATAGGTTGACACTCAACCACTGAGCCACGCTGGCTCGGTGAAATAGTATTTTAGTTGGAATGTTTTCTGTTGCTTGGTTTAACAGCAGACAGATTAATATTTTTTAAGGTTGTTAACTATCCCAAAAGATGTTCCCACACAGTGGATTGTAATTTTGAAAACTATACTGACTTTAGGATTTCTTTCTTTAATTTTTATTTTCACATTTTAGGCTTCATCAGCTTTTAGAAGGAGAGAATAAGAAAAAAGAATTGTTTATAACCCATAAAAACTTGGAGGAAGTGGCTGAGAAATTAAAACAGGATGTTTCTTTAGTACAAGATCAGTTGGCAATATCTGCTAAAGAACATTCTTTCTTTCTGTCCAAACTGAATAATGATGTGGACATGCTTTGTGATGTTTTGTATCAAGGAGGAAATCAGCCTTTGCTTAGTGATCAGGTGGGTGATTGCCATACATGTATTTAAAAGTGGTTTAAAAATAATATTCATTGTAAAAGGTACTAAAGAAAATGTTCATGTGAGGAAAATATTACCCCAACTCCTGTTGCCCTAATACAAAGTTTATTTTTTTACATATCATGTTTTTTGTCCACATTTAGATACATTTTTTCAGATAGTTTTATAGTGGACACAAAATTCTTAAATTTATGAAGTATTTCAGACACACAAGGGAATGTAATACTAATGCTAAGAATTAAAATAGTAATAATAAAACCACCCCTGTATTTTTTTCATCTTAGCAAATACAAGATTAGAATTATATCTTTAAAATATTATGTACTAGGGGCCCGGTGCACAAAAATTTGTGCACTTGGTGGTCCCTCAGCCCAGCCTGTGCC
>PVJC01013507.1:0-37876 GCA_004026665.1 Murina feae | reverse complement strand
GACACGTACACAGCTGTCCCTCCCTGTCACTTCCCTTCTTCTCTCATCTCCTTAGAATACATTCTGAGCGCCCTAGCTGGTTTCACTCAGTGGTTAGAATATTGGCCTGCGGACTGAAGGGTCACAAGTTCGATTCCGGTCAAGGGCATGTACCTAGGTAACAGTCTCGATCCCCGGCCCTGTCGGGGCACCTATGGAAGGCAACCAATAGATGTGTCTCTCTTACATTGGTATTTCTCTCTGTCTCTTTCCCTCCCTTCTACTCTCTCTAAATCAATTGAAAAAATAACTTCAGGTGAGGATTAACAGCAACAAAAAGAAAGATTACATTCTGAGGATTGGGCTGGACCCTTTGTCTGTACCCCCCCCCCCCCCCACACACACACCTCACCACCAGACACTCCAGTCAAATTCCTTGTCCTGACATAGGAAGCCCCTCCTACAGGAAGCCCTCCCTGACCTACCAAGTAATACCCCATGCTTTCTCTGTATTTCCCAGCCTTGGCTTCCCCTTCCCAGGTCTGACGGCTCCTCTCTGGCCTGTGTCCACATCTTTCTCTCTTGGCCCGAAATTCCCTTGGAGGCCAAGAGTGGGCCTGAGTTTCTGCCCTCAGACAGTGTTTGATGGGGCAGTAGTATCCTTGCTCCCTCCCACCACCACCCCACCACCCCGCCCCACAGCCTCTGCCCACTGAGCGACTTAACCTGGGGTGGAGTCAGGAGTTGCCTCCTTGCCCGGCTGAGCTGGGTGGGGAGGGGGAGAAACGTTGGCTTCAAAGTCCCGGTTTACCAGGCTCAGATGTGAGGGTCTGAAGGGCACCTTCTCTTTTCTCTACAGCAATTTGGAAACGGAGAAACTGTGTGGTGAGTAAGCCTCTGGAGCCTTGTCTCCCGGGCCCTGTGGACAGATGGGTGTGGTGAGGGGCTGTTGCTGGTCTCCGGATGGAGGAGGAAGGCCTGGGTTCCGCATACGAGGCCTGGTTCGCTGTGGAATTCTCTGTTGGGTAGATGGAGGCGGGGCGGGAACCTTTGAACACCCTCTCTGCCCGCAGACTACTTCTCAGAGCGCCTGGGCGTCTACAGGCCTGTGCTGGCCGCGCTGGAGTCGCTGAACCGTGCGGTGCTCACTGCCATGGACGCCACCAAGCTGGTGAGTGAAAGAGCTGTTCTGATGGGGGAAGGGGCCCCAAATGAGTTCAAGGGGTCGGCTGTGCGGTGGGCGCCTCCACTGTCTTAGGCTATTGAGCCAGAGGGCTGGGTTCAAATCCCGCCTCTCCCACTTGGTGTCTGTGTGCCTTTCCCTCTCCGGGCTTCGGTTCCCTCATCTGTAAGCTGGGGATGAAAACAGAGCCTGCCTCCAGACGCTGGTCAGGTCAGTGAGCATGAAGGCAGGGATTTTTGTCTTCTCCATCCCCAGCACTCAGAACTCTGCCTGGCATATAGCGTAGTAGGTGCTTCATGCCTGGAGCTGCTGCTATTACTGTTTCTGTATTGGCCAGACTTAGCGATTGTAGGGAATTAAGCCTAGGACTCGGCAGGGACGGGCTGGCAGTGGGGTGTGCCTGCACATGTGTCCAGGCCCGTGCTGGTGTGCGGAGCCTGGTGGGTGGAGCCTGGCCTGGGGACATTAGGGAGTGTTCAGGAAGTGCTCACCCACGTCGGTGTGCACGTGTGGATGTGTGTGCGCAAGCATGCACAGGGCGCAGCCAGGGTTCTAGGCCTTTGTATGGTGACTTCAGAAAACCCACAAGCCACCCATGCCTTTGTGTGTTCCTTTTAAGAGATGTCTACACTTCCCTTTGTCCCAGAGCTTTTAATAAGAGGGCAAGGAGGGAGTAGTGAGCAAGCCTGGCTTTTTTGGTGCCTGGTTTTTCTATAGAAGGGGAAACTGACACCCTCAGCCAGTGGATGATCGGTTGAGGACGGTGCTTCCCCTCTGGCTGCCTTCATGTGGGATTTAGTAGCTTTTCAAAGGGTTACCCTTTGGGGTCTGGCATGGGATGGGAATCCAAGGGGTACTGTACCATTTGGGGGTTGGTGCATTGTGGCAACTTCTGTATCTGTGGCCTGTCCACATGTGTGGGCATCAGCTTTCCATTGCCATAGAAACAGGGCCCTGGGCATGGGCAGCTCAAGTAGTTAGGGGAATTCAAGCTGGTTATAGTGAGGGCCCCAGACCACCTCCTCCTGGCTCCGAAACGGAGAGAGGGTGACCCATCACCGCACAATGACTCTGCGAGCTCCAGTCATCTGATACTTTTATCTGGCACTCGATGCCTCTGATAGAACTTCCGCTTAGCCCGCTAAGCCTGTGCCTCTGCCGCCGCTGGTGGCACCACCCCTTCCAGTCCAACATGACTCAGTTGAAGACCTCATGCACCAGCTTGGAGCCGCACTCATGGTACATGGCCCGGGTCATCCACTGGCGTTGGAAGTTGTGCAACGAAGCCACCATGGAGCCACCTGTCCACACGGCTGTTCCTCGCCCAGGCTTGACCACCAGGTGTGGCTGCAGTGCCCCATAGCCGTGCTTCTGGCACTGGGCGAGCAGCTCCATCTCCAGGCGCTCAGTGAAACCAGGGAAAAGGGTGGAGCCACCGGCCAACACCACAGTGTCGGCCAGCCTCTTCCGCAGCGCTTCAGGCACCTTCCGCAGTGCCCAGAAGGCCAGCGTGGACAGTCCTGGCTTCGCGTGGCCTAGCAGAGCAGGCTGGAAGATGGGTTCAGGGCAGCGGAAGCGCTCGCTGCCGAGGTGGACGGAGCATCCGTTGCCTAAGCAGAACCTGGCTGGATGGTGGCGGGCAGGGTTATGGAGGTCACCCTCGAAGTCCAGCGAGACGTAGCAGCAGCGCTTCTTGAGCTGTGTGATGGCCTTTCGGGGTAGGGTCTGCAGCAGCAGGTCAGGGCACGCTGCCACCAGCAGGTCCCGCAGGTAGCGCGAGAGGGTGGTGCCCGCCACCTCCAGCCGGAAGGTGGCCTCGTGCCACGAGTGGCCCGCGTAGATGGGTGTGGCGTGGCACACCCCGGCTCCCGCCTCCACGGCCAGCCCGCTGAAAGCGCCGGTGGAGCAGACAGCCAACAGCGCGGTGCTGGCAATGTGGCACGCGGGCACTGCCAGGTCCTCGAACAGCAGCTCCGCTACCCTCTCGCGGCTTGAGGGTGGCGCCGAGGGCGAGTCGCTCACCAGCACCGGCCACTGCTCTGGGCACACCTGCAGGCCGCCTATCAGCAGGCGCTCCCAGAGCCCCTCCAGCGCCTCCCAGTCCACCACCATGCCATGCTTGATGGGGTGTGCCCGCTCCACGCCACCCACCAGCTCACAGCCCAGCACCCCGGGCAGCACGGGCTGGTCCCAGCTGGGCACTAGGCTGGAGCTCTTCAACACCAGACGTGGCTGGTTCTCGCCCGCGAAGCCCGCCTTGGTGAAGCCCGATCCCTGGTCCACCACCACCGCGATGCGGCCCAGTGAGGGCGGCCGGACCCGGTGCCTGCCCGACGCCGACGCCACCTTCCAGGCTCAGCTGCGCTCCCAGGGCGGTCTGTCCCCGCTGGCCTAGATGAAGGCCCGCCTTTCGGCTCTTGATTCTGTCCCCTGGGAATAAATCCCTACCTTAGCGGACTAGGTAACTACTCTCTCAATTTCTGGCACTGCTTTTTCTGCCCAGGGCGGATGTCTCTTTTCAGCTCTTGGCTCCTTGAGAACCCAGGAGTCCAGCTCCAGGCAGTGTCTCGGACCTCTCACCTGGGCTTGACGGAGGTAGTTCCTGGTTGTGGAGATGGGAGGGGGTCATCAGAGAAGGAAAAGAACTTGGATCCGACTAATTGTGACCTCAGTCCTCAGCCCCTGCTGTGCTTCCGCAGTTCCCCCTCCCCGCCCCCCAGCAGGGAAAACACCTGGACCCATCCTTTCTCCTGGGACAGGATCAAGGGCAGTGAATTGGGCATCCAGGGGTCTGGCTGCAACTGCCCAGCACAACCAATGATTCCTTCCCCAAACCACTTCAGATGATCAGATCTACTCTGGCCAGTGCTGAAGAGAAAGCTCTTAATCACAGGTCTGCAGCCACTGGAGTTATCTTTGTGCTCATCCTTGAGGGGCCGAGGCAGCCCCAGAGGGACTACCTCCAGGGCCCTCCCCCCATGGACTCATGTGGGCCTGAGTTTGTGACTCAGTTCTGAAGCCTGTGCCCTGTGCAAGCAGGTCCTCATCTTTCTGAGCTCAGTTTCTTCCTCCAAAAGGTAGAAATCTTCATACACAGGAAAGAGGCCACTTCTGGTCTCTGCAGAGTCTCATTCTCTTTAGGACCCTTTTGGTTGCAAGTTGAAGACCCACTCACGAGACTAAGCTAAAAGGATTTTATTTCAAGGGTCTTGTATGTTTTATGGATACCAAAGGCAAGGGTGAAATCAGGTTTCAGGAGCAGGGCCTGCCTGCAGGGAACCCAGGATGTGCACTGTCTGTGTTTTTATTCTGAAGATTGGCTTCAGCGGGTGCATGTTCTTGTAGAAAAATAGTCTCTTATAGCCCCTGAGTTCCTGTCCCGGGGGAGGGCTGATAGGGCCCGTGGCTTACGGCCAGGTGGTGTGGTCACACTGAGGAACTTGGTTGCTCTGGTTGTGACTATGTGAATGGTAGGGAAGATCAGTTCCCGTGAGCAGCAGGGGAGATGCTCTGGGCCGTGAAACCTCCAGCATGATGCAGGCCACGTGGAGGGGACACAACGTGGAGCAGAAGCTGGACCTATGGCGTTCGTGAGCTGGGACCTTCACCCACTGCATCTGCCCCCAAAGCCATTGTGAGGTTGGTTGCCAGTGGAAAGCAGGCTGGGGAGGCTCTAGGTTCTGGAGCTGGTTTGGGACCAGGACAGTGACGAGAAGAGGCTGCACACAGCAACTGTGCTGAGCCTCTTGTGGGTGAATTAGGGAAGCGAGCCTCAAAGTGGAGACCGCACGTGGCGATGTAGGCAGAGCAGGGTGAGGGCAGAAGTCTCCGAGAAGCCCGAGAGAGGAAGACAGGGTGGGGTTTGGGCCTGCGAATCCCAGTAAGAGGTTTGGGTGTTTCCCTGTGGGCGGTGGAGGACCAGTGCCAGCTTATGAGCAAAGTGAAGAGGCCTTTGGCTGCAGTGAGGAGAGAGGATGGGACAGGGTAGGTGGGGAGACTGGTCACTAAGCTCCCTTGCGAGTTACCAAGCAGGGATGGCAGTGAAGGGTCAAGAGCCTCTCCTGGGTCCTCTCGCAGGCAGCATGTGGATCAGGCCCCACCTCTGCTGACGGCAGGACACTCCCGGCTCACCGTTCTCCCAGAGGGTGGCTATTTGCGGGGGACCGTGGCTCCGCCTAAGGAGGACTTGTGGATGCTGGGGACTCTTGGAGATGCCATGCTCAGCGGAAGCAACCCCTCCTCGTGTGGCCAACCCTGGATTTGCTCAAGCTCACCTCCCTTGGGACTGCAGACCTGGCCTCACGGTGTGGGGCGAAGGGGAACATCCTTCCTTCCCAGTGGTAGGATGTCTCCTCCCCAGGGGCAGGGGTTCTAGCTTTTTGGTCACAAGGAAGGAAGAAACAGTTGGCTCCCGCCTGTGGCCGTTGCTCAAGCTGTTGGCCCCTGTCTCACTCTGGCGCCGGACACCTCAGACAGCTGAGCAGCAGGCAGGGTTGCTATGCGCACTTTATTGGGTTGGCGCCGGGGGTCGTGGGGCCAGGGTGCCGGACCAGGTGCTCGGGGCAGTGGGCGAGGATGCTCCCGGATAAGGTCGGAAACGCGTTGGGTCCCCAGGCGCGTGCAGAGCCACTGCCAGCCCCGCGAGGCCTTGACCCCGTCCCCGGTCCCATCCCCGGTCCCATCCCCGGTCCCATCCCCGGTCCCATCCCCGGTCCCACCCGCTGCGGGGAGCCCGGCCTCCTCCAGCCGCCCGTCGCGGGCCGGGATCTTCATCTCGAGCGCGCTCTGCGCCGTCGCCTGCTCCCCGCATCCTGGGGGGCGTCGCCAGGGAGCCCACCAGGACGCCCACCGAGTCCTCGCTCCGCTGACCCGGCCGCGCGACTGGGCCCACCGCCGCCTCGGCTGGCTGCTGCCGCTCGTCCGCAGAGAACAGCAGCACGATCTTGGTCTGGGGATGGGGCAGCGGGTGAGGGAAAAGAGTGGCTGCCCTGGTCCTGTCTACCAAGACCATGCCATCCTTCCAGGCCCAGGAGGGGGACCCCCACTCTCGGAAACCCTTACCCACCCAGGCTGACCTGAGACCTCGCGCGGTCCACCGCTCTGGGGTCCCTGTCCGCCCACTTGAGCGGAGAAGTAGCATGTTTTGAGGCGAGGAGTTGGCAAGGGGGCATAAGGAAACTCATGGCGCTCACATCCCAGCGATGCCAATCATGCAGGGACCTCCACCCATGCATCCATCCAGGTTGTAAGAATTTGCTCCTGCCCACCCTTCTGACTCCCAAGTCTCATCCATCTCCTGGTCTCTGGAATCCCTACCCTCTCCACTGGGCTTTCAGGACCCCATTCATACCCACGTGCCCTTCTGGGACCCTCCTCCTCCTCAGGAGGGATTCTCTAACCTCATCGTCCATGGCCCTAGGACTCCCAGCATCCCCACCTGCCCCCTCCCACCCTCCACTCACGCCTGGCTTCTGCCTGAAGTGGCTGAAGAACGGCTGTTTCCCCAAGGCCTTGTCCATGTCGGGTGGCCTCTTCTTGCCAATCTGCTTGGGCACTTTGGTCCTTTTGCGGGAACTGTTGTTTCCCATGGCAGGACTGGTTAACACCGGGGTCCACGGCCCATGCTGCTCTGCCCTGCCCTCTGGCTAGGGGACCCCTGCCCTAGCATTGTCCCACAGAGGCCACTTTGTGACCTCATTGGTCGACTTCACCAGCTCCAGGCTCCGAGCGTCTCACAGAACCCATTCACTGTGTGACTTCTGGCCTTTGTTTCTCGGCTGTAAAAGGACTAATAATCATAAATGAGGCAACGTTTCATTACTGGTCCAGTAATGAAGGTGCTTGGTGATGAGTACAGAGGAATTTCTGTGGCCTAAGTCTGAATTCTGACTCCGTTCCTAACTGGATCTTGGCCAAGGTAATCAACTGTTCTAGACTTCAGTCTGCTTATCTGCAAATGGGGTCAATCATGGTGTCTGTAACTGTTACGAGGATCAAATGAAATTCTGCTTGGAACAGGGCCTGGCTCAGAGTAGATGCTTGCGTCAGATGGTTTCTTTGGTTGCAAGCAGCAGAAGCTGACCAGTCATTTTAAGTGTCCCAAGTGGAATTTATTGGAAGGGTTTTGGAGAGCTCAGAGGATGGTCAGAAAGTCTAGGGTAGGACAGAAGTCTAGAGAGAGATCAGAAACCACTAGCCCATTGGTTCTCAACCTGTGGGTTGTGACCCCTTTGGCGGTCGAATGACCCTTTCACAGGGGTCGCCTAAGACCATCCTGCATATCAGATATTTACATTACGATTCATAACAGTAGCAACATTACAGTTATGAAGTAGCAACGAAAATAATGTTATGGTTGGGTCACAACATGAGGAACTATAATTAAAGGGCCAGAAGGTTGAGAACCACTGCACTAGCCTGTTTGAGAATGAGAGGACCCATCCTCCCCTCTGCCCTTGCCTCCTCTCTACATAAGCCGGGTCCAGCAGGGTCCCCCTGATGGCTGAGCTGAGGCAGGTTATGGGTCGGAGGCAAAGCCCCTGATGGATGGTGCCTCTGGGGCCCCTCGAAGAGGGAGAGCAGGCACCTGGACCATGGCTCCTGAGGGCTGGCCACACGGTCTGCCTCTCTGTCCTTTTTAGGAGGGGCAAAGGGAGGCTGGTTGTATAGGTCGGGCTCAGTGCTGTGGTGTGTATGTTATGACAGTAACTTGGCTGTCTTGTGTCTGCAGCTCCTAGTAAAGGGTACTCAGTGAATGTTACATGGATGAGCGAATGAATGCATGCATGCATGTACAGACTGTGGCTTTGTGGCCACCTGCTGAGTATGGGGCCATATCACACCGTCATTTTGCCTTCTGGTTATTCTATGATCTGCCCTATCCGCAACCCCCACCCCAGCCTAACTGTGCAGGGGCCTCCCTGGCTGAAGGTGGTAGCCCCAGTGTGGAAGGGGCCTTGGGCCCGGAGAATGGCAGGTAACTGGCCTCATACTTTCCCGGGAGGGAGGCCAGGCCCTGCTCCTGGTCCCTGTGCCCTCCTGCGTATGCCAGGTCTGCAGGCCCTCTCTACGCTGCCACTATTGCTCTGACGGGGAGGGAGGAGGAGCAAGGGGTGGCTCCTCATTCAGAAATATATGCTTGAAGTCCAGAGGTGCTGACTGTGTCCCCTCTGCCCCCAGGAGTATGAGCGGGCCTCCAAGGTGGACCAGTTTGTGACACGCTTCCTACTGCGGGAGACGGTGAGCCAGCTACAAGCCCTGCAGAGCTCGCTGGAGGGGGCGTCAGATACCCTGGAGGCCCAGGCCCAGCCCCGTGGGCCATGGTATGTGAGGAGCCCTGCCGACCTGTGGGTCTGGTTCGTGAAGACCCATCATCTCCACATTTCCAGTCCCTCAGCTTTTATTGCGTTGAGTAGTTTCAGCAGACACTTGTTCTGGGGCAGGGAGGCCAAAAAGCTGTGAGAGGCTGGCTGGCTTTGAAGCTGGGGCCTCCATATCCCCAGATGTCTGTCTTGCCCCACCCAAGCCCGGTCCTTTTTGGGGGCCCCAGTCCTTGGCCCTGAGGTCCGCCAGCCATGCGCTGAGCCTCCACTTCCCTTAGGTCAGATGAAGAGAGAGTGGAGGTGCAGAGCAGGCCCCGCGGCAGCCGGCGGGCAGGGCGCAGGGCCTTGTGGAGCGGCAGCCGGTCACCCACCTGGTCTCCTGGCTCCTCTGACGCAGGTGTGCTGTGGGGGGTGGGAGGGCTGGCTGAGGAGGTCCAGAGCAGGGCCCCCAATGCCTGCTCCTCCACTGCCCCTCAGTTCATCCTGAGAGACCTCCCAGCCTGAATTCCCCCATGGGCCCCACCCCCAGGGCAGAGTTCAGAGGCTGAGAGGCAGTGGCGGCTCCAGGTTAACCGTCTCCAGGAGCTCATCGACCAACTCGAGTGCAAGGTGAGCGGCTGAGGGGCCAGTGCTCCGCGGGGGATGGACCTTCCTGGAAATCTGTCCAAGATAGGCACATGCTGGGTGCCTGACTCACACTCTGTGTCCCTCACAGGCCCCCCTCCTGGAACCCCTACATGAAGAGGAGCTTACCAAGGGACCCAACTCAGTGAGTCCTAGAAAGGGATGGGCAGCGGGTATCATGAAGTGAGCGTGCTCACAGAGCCAGCTTCCCGCCGGGCTCTGCCCCGCACACATCTCTGACCTCCCAGCTTTGGCCCAGTCCTCATCCCCCAGGCCTGGCAGGCAGGTGCTGGGTTCTGGTCCTTGCTCTGTGACTCCACAGAAATCACTACCCTTGGCATCAGTTTCCCTAATCTGCATTTCTGAGTCTGGGGCAGTGGATGGAGGCTGGACGGGGCAGGAAGAAGTGGTCGTGTACTGCAGGAGGGACTGACTGGTTCAAGGAGCGTCCTTGGTGATGGGGAGAAGAGAATGGAGTCAGGGATGTTGGGGCCAGGTTGGGGCAGGAGCCTGACCTCAGGGTAGGCCAAGTCTGATGCAAGTCACGCAGGGCAGGGTCCTCCTGGCGGCCACAGCAAGTTGTCATCTGTGTCCTGCCCTACCCGAGCTGACTGGGCCACCTCTCTTGCCAGCATATCCTCGTGTCCCAGAGGCAGGTGCAAGTGGCAGAAGAAGCCCTGCAGGACTTCAAATGTGCCCTGCGCTGCTATGTGGACTTCACAGGGGCCCAGAGCCATTGCCTGCAGTGAGTTCCTAGCCTCCTGGTGGGGCGACCAAGGTTGGGGGATGAGCAGGGAGGAACACAGGGGCTAAGGTTCCCATTAGATAGCCCTGCCTGGGTGGGCAGCAATGGTTGCAGCCCAGGCCTGGCCTGGTCATCTCTTTGGCTCCACAGTGTGTCTGCTCAGAAGATGCTAGACAATGCCTCCTTCACCCTCTACGAGTTCTGGCAGGATGAGGCCTCCTGGAGAAGGTATGAATGCGGTCTAAGACCTAATGTTTATGGAGTATGAACCCTGGAGTGAGTCAGGCCTGGGTTCAAATCCTCCTCTCCTATTCACTGGCTGTGTGACCTAGAAGAATTACTTAACCCCTCTGCACCCTAGTGGCCTCCTTTCCAAAATGGGAGTGTTAACAGTTCCATCTTCATTTGAGCTGAAAGAGATGATATGTAAACAACTGAACACAGCCAGGTACATAGACACTGTCACCTCCTTGTCAAGCACTTGTGTGTTACTTTGTGTAGTCCTCACAGTATCTAGCACAGTAGACACTATTGTCCCATTTCACAGAAGAGAAAGCTAAGGTTTAGTGATAGTGTGAGGAAGGACTGGGACCTGATCCAGGCAGCAGGACCGGGGTGGGATTGATCTTTGGGGAACTTGCTCAAGTCCACTCCATGGCCCTCCCCAGGCACCAGCAGTCCGCCTGCTGTAAGGCCTTCCAGCGCATCCTCATTGACCACCTGCGGGCTCCGGAAACCCTCACCACTGTGTTCTTCCCAGGTGTGCTGAAGCCCCGACCCTTCTGTAGCCTTGGGTCCTGAGGAGGGGCAATGTTCCCCTTATGGCCTCTGACCCCTGACACCCAACCTCTGACCCCCAGCCTCCTGGTGGATTATGAATAATAACTGATCCTGACCTGCATTAGTCAAGGACCCTGTGGCCCTGCCTGCCTCCTTCTGGAGCTTCTGGATGGTCAATTCAGCGCCAAGACCAAGGATACTGATGCTCCTAGACCTGGGGTCTGCCTCTCAGAGGCCTCCAAGACCAGCTGGTGGAGAGCCCTCAGCCAGGGATCAGGGGCTGGTCTGCTTGCTTTCTACTTTATCAGTGTGTTTTACTGTGTGTAGCTTTGGTCTCTCAGGCACTCTGGCCTCTACCCGTCTCAAAGGCCTGGATTCTGGTTCTCTCTGCCTCTGCCTTGTTGTATGACCCAGGGCAGATCCCCTCCCTCTCCGCGTGAGCCTTGGGCTGTCTGGCTGCCCTGTGGGTGCCTGCTTTCTTCCTGCTATCTTGGGGCTAAGTTCTGCTCTTCTTCAACCAGCAACAGAACCAGGGCTGATGCTCAGGGACCCCCATCCTCACCCCAAACCTTGACCCCTGAGGCTGAGCTGGGTCTTCTGCACTGTGGGGGAAGGACCTGAATATCCCCACCACCCTCCTGGGCTGCGAGCTTCTGACTCTTCAGCACCCTCTACTGCACCAGAGACATCTGGAAGATCCTGGGTTGGTTTGCATGTCATTTGCATATAATTTGCATGTCCATGCCTACCCATACTCAGGACACTATGGGAAACCCCAAGGTGACCTTGCCCAGTAGCAATAATTTGGGTCTAGAGTCACCTGCTGTCCCCAGATACCTCCGAACCTGAACCCCAGCCCGCAACCCCAGCAGAGAGACAATAAAGACAGTGGTCACTTCCGGTGTCGCCTCCTCTCTCCCTTGGTGAGAAAGCTAGTCTGTGGGGCTGGTTTGTATCTCTGACCATAGGCTCAGGGCAGGAAGCCTTTCTTCAGAAATCAGCCCATTCCCATCTCAAGCTCCCCTGCCTCAGACGGTGGCCACGTCATTGCTGCTGACCCAGGTCTCCTCAGTTCAGGGCCGGCTCACGCCCACAAGCCCTGGTTCTGGGAGTGAATATGGTCTGTGCTTTCAATCCCCGCCCACAGTTGGCTGGGGGCGCTAGCTTCACCCCCGACTTTGCCAAAAGGGTGTGCGCTGGAGTCAGGGACTGAGCACAGAGCCTTCTCAGGGTCCCAGATAGCATAGTTGGGTTCTATGAAACCTGTCCCCAGACAGAACCTCCCCCTCAACCCCCTTCCAAGCCACCCTGCCACCCGACATGGAGAACTTCCAGGGAACTAAAGGCCGAGTTGTCTACCTGTCCAGCCTCTGGGGGAACCTTCCTTCTAGCCATCTGGGGGGAGGGCTGAGGGCATGAGGGTGGTGACTGACACGAGGACTCTAAAGGGAGGTATGTGGTACCATAAGAACAGGATGGCCTCCGACCTTCCCTGGTGAGGAGTTGTCAGGCTTTGAGGGGAAGAAGAACTTGCCTCCTTGAACTGAAAGAAGCCAGCTGTGGGCTGCACCTGGGAAAGGGGAAATGGGCATCGAAAGTGCTTCATCCTAGGAAGGCAGGGAGGTGGCAGGGCCTTGGAAGTGCTTCATCCTAGGAAGTCGTGGTGGCCTTTAAGCCAGGTGTGACTGGCCAGTGGGCTGAGTGACATTTCACCAATGTTTTAAATGCCCCAGTGGTGCCAGGTCCTTGCTGGGTACAGGGGCATGGCCAGGAATACAGCTTAGATGGCGGCAGCTCAGGGTAGATGACCTAAGACTGGGACTTCAGGCAGGGTCTTCCCTGAGGTTTCTCCCCAGTGACCCCCACGGGGGTTGAGACTCCTTGGCCGGCACTATGCTAGGCTGCCCTCCTGCCACCCAACTTCCCAGACTCCTGGTGGTTCCTAGAAACTGCTGCCAGCACCTGAGCCCACAGCTCTGGGTGGGCTTGAGGAGGTTTCAGTGTCCTTGTTGGAGAAGCCCACTTAGGATAAATGTGCTTTCTGTTCTGTGTTCTAATTTTTCCACTTCCTCCACTAAAAAGCAACAGCAAATCCTCAAAACAAAACAGACTTCCCATTGCCATCTTAGAACGAAGATGCTGAAATCCTCAAGCCGACACCTCTCAAGGGTCTCCTTAAATTTTGCACCCTTGCCTGCCTCTCTGCAGTGGAAAGTCCCTTCTGGCGTTCCATTATGGGGACTTGTTTTCAAAGCACTGCCATGGTGACCACACCCCTTGACTAAGACCCGTCAATGGCTTCCTACTGCCTTCAGTATAAAGGTTTGGTTTCTGGACTAGGCATTCAAGGCCCTTATAATCAGCCCCCTCCCCCAGTATGTTTGGCCTCCTGTCCCCAAAACCTTCCAGATGAGCTGGACTATTCCTGACCTCAGTCACCCCTACTCTTGGCCTTTGTTCTCCCTCCCACCCCTGCTCACTACAGAAACATCATCTTAGCCTTTATTTATGTAGCTGGTCAAAGCCATCAGGTCTGGGTCACCTTTCTCAAGCCTTGCCCTCAATATGCTCTTGGTGGCTCTGCAGCTCATTTCGGCAGCCGCTGAAACCTGCTTTGTGGCAGGTGCTGGGGATGGTGAAATGTCCCAGGTTAATGATAGTACCCAGCTCAAGGATAGAGTACCAAAGCTAGTAGAGCTCCTGGCTCCTGCTAGCTGCCGCTCCTCACCCTTTTATCTACGCCCTGCACCTGCCTCTGCACCTTCCTCCCACCTGTGCCAGTGACTCACCTGCACACATTCAAACCTGTCCTGGGTGGGGACTGGCCAGGTGCTAGAGAGAGTCTAGGTGGCTGCCACTGGCTTCCAGCTCTCAGTGGGAAATACGCACATCTAGTGTGCTTAAACAGCCTCTGACGGGGTGAAACGAACTGAGAATTCAGTGGGACTTCACGAAGTCATTCTCAAAACAAATACTACTTGAGTAAGACCAGGCAGGATGCTGGGGCAGATGAATCCTCAGAAATTGGCAGAGAGAAAGCAGGTTGTCTGGCAGCCTCTGTTTACAGGGCTTCCTGGGTGCCAGGGCGACTGCCATCTGATCACATTTCACTTCACAACAGCCCAATGAGATAGGCATCATTAACACCCCCAGTTTACAGGTGAAGAAACATAGAAGCTCCAGAGCAAGCACTTTGCCCCGGGTCACACAGCTGGATCTATTCCCCAGCACCAACAGCTGTTTGCTGTCTAGCGTGAACAGCGCAGGGAGAGCGCTTGGGCATCCTGATGCTGGAAACCCGCTCAGAGCTGGAGGACAGTGGTAGCTCTAACAAAGGGAAGAGTGAGGCTACACCCTGGGGCTGCAGGATGGCAGATGGGGCAGCAAGAAAGAGCCTTGGGAGCACAGCACAGGCTCTGGTGGGGGCTGTCCAGCGCGCAGCCCTCAGAAGGTAGATGGTGGCAGGGCCAAGGCCTGGTCATTTATGGAACTTCCTAGGAAGGCACCCAGAGAATGTTAGCTAAACTTGTGGGGCAGAAAGGTGTGCAAAGGAGAAAGGAAAAGTTGCTGGGGTGTGTGCCCTGGATAGGAATCTGGCTTGTGGAAAGGTGGCATGTCCAGCATTGTCCACAAGAGGGCACCCGGCACCAGGCAATGAAGCCTGAAGCTGTCCTGGGGAATAGTGTTGGTTTGTGGTTGGTTTCCCCAACCTTCAGAGGGAGGATCTGGATACCCCAACTCAGAACCCTGAAATATCAGCAGTTAGAAATAAGCACAGCCCTAACCGGTTTGACTCAGTGGATGGAGCGTCGGCCTGCAGACTGAAGGGTCCCAGGTTCGATTCTGGTCAAGGACATGTATGTACCTTGGTTGCGGGCACATCCCCAGTGGGAGGTGTGCAGGAGGCAGCTGATCGATGTTTCTCTCTCATCGATGTTTCTAACTCTATCCCTTTCCCTTCCTCTCTGTAAAAAATCAATTAAAAAAAAAAGGAAATAAGCTCAGATGGGCAAGATGGGTTTACATTGATGCATGTTTGCTCATTCTGAAAAATTAAAAAAAATATTTTATTGATTTTTTTAGAGAGGAAGGGAGAGGGATAGAGAGTTAGAAACATCGATGAACTGCCTTCTGCACACTCCCTACTGGGGATGTGCCTGCAACCAAGGTACATGCCCTTGACCGGGATCGAACCTGGGACCCTTCAGTCTGCAGGCCGATGCTCTATCTGCTGAGCCAAACCGGTCAGGGCTCATTCTGAAATTTTATCATCACCTGCAGCCAATTATTTCTCTTCCTACTAAGAAACACTGCTCACCAGGCTCGGTGACTCCATATTTGGTAAAATTTGAAAGGCTTTCCCCCCAGCAACTTACCTTCCAGAAGGACTAACCTATTTTCCTTCTGTCTTTGACAAAGAATCATGTAGTAACGCTTCCCTCATTTTCAGGTTCATTGAATCCGCTGTGCGATGAATAGCGCACCCAGTATGTATTTCAGTGATTGCCATTTCCAGAATTCTGTTTTCAAATCTGCCTAGTTTTATTTTCATTTGAGCTTGATTATTGCTTTCTCTCTCCCAGATTACAGGCTCCAGGAGGGCTGTCTGCCTAGTTATTTTTAGTCTCATACTTTTTGCCAATTTCTTTTCTTGAGGTTTCAGTTACTTCATATTATGTATCTGATAACAACATCTGAAGTCCCAGGGGTCTAAATTGATTGTTTATTGATCTGCTAACTCTTGCTTAGAGTGACTCATTTCCTTGGCTGTTCAGTAAGTTTTTTTGTTTTTGTTTTGTTTTTTTTTGTTTGTTTTTACAGAGAGGAAGGGAGAGGGATAGAGAGTTAGAAACATCGATGAGAGAGAAACATCGGTCAGCTGCCTCCTGCACACTCCCTACTGGGGATGTGCCCGCAACCAAGGTACATGCCCTTGACCGGAATTGAACCTGGGACCCTTCAGTCCGAAGGCTGACGCTCTAACCACTGAGCCAAACCGGTCAGGCTGTTCAGTAACTTTTTTGGATAGTTTATAATTAATTGGTATGCAATATCATGATTATTTTGGTATTTTTCTCTAGAGGATTTGCATTTTTGCTTCTGCCAGACACTTGGAGATACTATAAGCCTAGAATCATCTGAATTCCTCAGCCCAGGGATTCTCTGGTCTCTGGAGTAATGAAAATCTGAACCTCAACCCATGAAGGGAGCAGACCTACTTAATAGCCTCTGGTCAGGTTGTTTTCTTCTTTTTCTTCAAGCAGCGGCAGAGAGAGGTTTTCTGCTTTGTTCCCTTTGCAGACAGGCATGTTCACCCCCCCCCCCCCTGCCTTCTCATTGTGGCTGAAGCCAAAGTGATCTTGCCTCTAGCCTTGTGGAGAGATCCCGGCCTTTTGCTTCCTTGTAGTAGGCTCAAAGCCTCATCTCTCTTGTTGCCCGTCAGGCAGCTCATCACTCAGACTTCACTTCTCGGACTTTCTTTTGCTCCCATGCAGCACAGGCTCCCACTTTTTGTATTCAACCTCCTCTGAGGCTTCAGTTTACTTAAGTTTTTCTTGGCCCTTGGGGATTTCCTACACTTTCTTATCTGTGACCTCAGCGATGCAGTTTTAAGAACATCCATTAAAATTTATACTTTTTCTTTTTTTTTTTTACCTCAAGGCTGAAACTTTTTTTTTTTTTTGCTTAAAGTATTACAGCAAATGATAGATAAGTATTACAACAAATGATAGATAGATCTCCATTTTTTCCCCTTGCCCTTCCCTCCCCCCCTCCCTAACCCCCCGTTTCTTGTGTCCATTGATTATGCTCATATGCATGCATGCAAGTCTTTCAGTTGATCTCTTAATTCCCCCCCAACCATCCCCAGCCTTCCAGCTGTAGGATGATAGTCTGTTCAGTGCTGTTCTGCCTCTGTATTTATTTATGTTTATCATTTTATAATGGTCTTTATTATCCATAAATAAGTGAGGTCATGTGGTATTTTTCTTTCATTGACTGGCTTATTTCACTTAGCATAATGCTCTCCAGTTCCATCCATGCTGTGGCAAATGGTAAGAATTCCTTCCTTTTTATAGCAGCATAGTATTCCATTGTGTAGATGTACCACAGCTTTCTAATCCATTCATCTGCTGATGGGCACTTAGGCTGTTTCCAAATCTTAGCTATGGCAAATTGTGCTGCCATGAACATAGGAATGCACATGTCCTTTCTGATTGGTGTTTCCGGCCTCTTGGGATATATTCCCAGGAGCGGGATCACAGGGTCAAATGGGAGTTCCATTTCCAATTTTTTGAGAAAACTCCAAACCGTCTTCCACAGTGGCTGCACCAGTCTGCATTCCCACCAGCAGTGCAGAAGGGTTCCTTTTTCTCCACATCCTCTCCAGCATTTGTCCTTTGTTGTTTTGTTGATGGCAGCCATTCTGGCAGGTATGAGATGATACCGCATTGTTGTTTTGATTTGCATCTCTCGTATAATTAGTGACTTGGAGCATGTTTTCATATGTCTTTCTGCCTTCTGTACGTCTTCTTTTGAAAAGTGTCTATTTAGGTCCATTGCCCATTTTTTGATAGGATTGTTTATCTTTCTTTTGTTAAGTTGTATGAGTTCCCTGTAAATGTTGGAATTAAACCCTTGTCGGTGGTATCATTAGTGAATATGTTCTCCCATGCAGTGGGCTTTCTTGTTTAGTTGATGGTTTCCTTTGCTGTGCAAAAGCTTAAAATTTATACTTTCAACAATAAAGATTTAAAAAATATTTTAAAAAATTATCTGGCCTGACCGGTTTGGCTCAGTGGATAGAGTGTGGGTCTGCGGACTGAAGGGTCCCGGGTTCGATTCCGGTCAAGGGCATGTACCTTGGTTGTAGGCAGGACTCCAGTGGGAAGTGTGCAGGAGGCAGCTGATTGGTGTTTCTCTCTCATCGATGTTTCTGACTCTCTGTTCCTCTCCCTTCCTGTGTAAAAAAAATCAATAAAATATATTTTAAAAAATTATCTAGCATCTGGGTGTTTATGGCAATGCAGATTTTTCAGTCTGCCATTTCTATACAAAATTTAACACAACATTTCACTATATTACTGCTAGAGACCCTGGGATCCTTTTTTCCAGAGCTAAGGCAGACCATGGATTCCTGTCTTGGCTATCAAATGTTTTTGTGGTAAACTGACACAAGGCTGAGATCCTGTAATAGATCTGGGTGGTGGGTTGCAGTGCTGGGCAGCTGTGGAGACTGGCATTTGGTCCCCTGTGCATGGAAGATCACACAGCTAAGCCCCCACCTTGCCTTCTGGGGCCAAGGCCACAGTCAGACCCTTCTCCCTATTCTGAGCTCTAGTAACTGACCCCTCAATGCATTTGAGGCCTGTGAAGTTGGTGGTGCCAACAAGGGTCTTGGGCAAGACCGCTTGGAAGTGGGTTTAGGGCAGAGGCCAGAGTTGGGTATTCAGGCAACAGAGTGAGGCTGGGGCCAGAGCCTTTAGGAAGTGAGGCCTCAGGTCACCGACTAAGAAACTGGACTAATAGCCAAAGACTCCATACACACAGGCGCACCTGCACAAAGCTTGCTAGACAATCTCAGAGCCCTGGAAAATATGGTCAGCCTGTTGGAGGCACAGCAAACTGGTGGGCTTGCAGGGAAAGCAGTTTGAACATATGCTTCGAGAGTCTGAGAAGTGTTCAGTTCTAGAAATCCCACTTCAGAAAATTATTCCAGAGAAATAAATCAAGCAAAGGAAGACATTCAGTTCAGTATGCTAGACAGGGAAAACGGGAAAGCAATCCAAATGCTCAACAGGAGGTGAAGAATTAAGAAAATTATGGCCCCGATTCAAGCATACAACCCATTCAGCAAGTAAACAGGAACTTATGATTTAACATCAGCATAAAAAGGACGAAATATTTCAAACGTTCTGTGGTGGTTGTTTCCTTATTAAATCACTTACGGGTGAAGAAACTAACAAGGAATTGGGAGTCTATAAGTTGTTATTGGAACTAACCACAGGCTCACTGGATGGGCAGGCAAAGTCAAGGAGACAGGCAGTCAGCGCAGTGGGGCCTGGGCCCCTCAGCTAGGCCTGGCTAGCGGCTAGAACCATCTCTTCAGCAGATCCTGCTTTCGTTCCTCTGGGTGGCTCTTTAGACCGTAGCAAAGACTACTGGTGGTCTGCTCACTTCCACCCCCACCTTCCGCCAAAGAGGGGAAGACGGGAGAAGACACAGAAGCCTGCCTGTCAGATGTCTCAGAGTGCACTTCCCACCTTCCCTCCCAGTGGCATTCCAGTTTGAGTCAAAAAAGGAATATAGCCTTTTTTATTGACTACTTTAAGTAGAACAAACTAAATACATATTTAACAGTTTTGGTTCATTTATACAGTACATTAAATAAGTTATGCACAGAGTTAAGTAACAAAAGTTCCTATCAGAGAAATGACAAAGCACAGAAAAATCAGACCCTACCGCATCCTGTGGGTGGTTTCACATTCATCGTCTCCCTTAAAAAACCACGCTTGGAGGCTTAGTTTATTTACATTACTGGCTTCCTTTTATAAACGGAGCTTTTGTAGCCTCATCAGGAACTTGGAAAGCTATGAACGTGGACCGAAGGTCTCTTAGCCAAACAGCACTTTCAGCCATTCACCTAACGCGTATTGCTGCTGCTTTGCCAACTCCCAACGCAGGGACAGGGCTGTCCCTGCCGGCCACTAGCCACACATGCCCTATTTGGTATAAGCATCAGTGAGTGTACGCTGGGCAGTAGTGGATTGGACCAGATGGGGTCTGCAGGGGAAGCACCATCTCTGTGGCTGCGGAAGGAAAGGAGGATGCAAGGCCCGCTGCCCTCAGGCCTCCTGGCCTTTTGGCCCTCGGTGGAAAGTCACCTGCACCATCATCTTTGGAAATGAGCATGTCAAAGCATGTGGGCAAAGAGGCAGGGAGTCAACATTTTGGTTTCACAGGAACTAGGCACCCAGAGTTGGAAGGGCCTTATTGGGCAGCTGGCCCAATACCCACCCCACCCCGGACAGGACTCCTCCTGACAGTGGCTGTCTGGCCCATGTAGGAACAGCCCAGGTTCCTCTGGTTTTTCTTACATTTGGTTCAAACACACCACCACCCAGTTTTCAAAGAGCTAAAAAATAATAAATTTAAGAAAGAGCTAAAAAATAATAAATTTAAGAAAGTTGGCTTGGTCAACTGACCTGGGAGTTTAGAAACCAGTTCTAAAAAACGCCTCCAAGATATATTCTATTTTAAATGATTTATTCAATCTACAATCCCTTCCACAATTTCCAGGACAAACAGCCAGCTGGTCATCACCTATGCTTTCATTCTGAAGAACTCACCACCATACAATTGCAATTTGAACCTTCAGATCCACTTGATGAGATCTTTTCTGGAGCGGCCTAGAACAAGGTCTACACTCCGCAAGCAGGTGACAGCATTGGGTATCAATTCAACTTTGGAACAGGCTGCACAAAGTCAAGTGTAGATTTTCTGTCTAAAAGCTGAAGGTGTTCACACTGACACCAAGAAGTGAGGGGCTCCTGGTAGACCAACTGGCCTGGATGGGCACTGCAGCCAGTGTCGGACATACCCATGCTGAGTAGATGTGTCCTGTTTCCAGACTTAGATCCATTGAGACACACACACCACTCAGCAATGTCCAGGAAAAGATCCACTCACTCTGTGACCTTATGGCCCATGGCCCCTGGAGCTGAAGAGCCCCCCAAAGTGGAGTACTCACACCCCAGAAGGTGGGTGGCTATTCCTGCACAGGTGAAATGAACAAACTTCTTCCAGACTCAGTTTCTCCACGAGGTAGAGTCAGGCATGCTGCAGGCAGTGGGGACCCAGAATGCGACTGAAGACCAGCCCTCAAGTATCCCTTGGAACATCTAACGCACCCACACTGGTCACCTTTGGTCTTCTCTGGGTCCTGCCACCACTCTTCAATGACAGCCCATCACTTGTCAGCATCCCTGAACACTGGCCTCATCCTCCACATGTGCTCTGACCGTTGGGTAGGCCTATCAGGTTTTTTTAAATTTATTAAATTTATTGGGGTGACACTGGTCAACATATGTCACATTTGCTTTTGATTTCTAGGGTAATATTGAAGAACCTGTGACTGCCTTAATAACACTTTCAGTACCATCATCCCAAACCCTTCTACCGTTTGTCCCCCCAAATATTAGCTATAAAAGTTGGTTCTCTAAGAAACCTGATTATATAAAAATATTTAAAATCCAGCTAGATGAAGGTGGGAAGCCTGAAATTGAACCCCCACCTGGTAGCTGGGGTGGTATTAGCAGAAACTGGAAATCAAGTGGGAAACTCAGACTCAACCCTGCCTCTCCAGTGCCATCACCCCATCCCAAAACACTGCCAGTGCCATCACCTCCTCCTAATGAGAGAGCTGGAGAATTTCAGGCAGGAAACGAGAGAAAGGGATTCTTTCCATCTAAACAGTAAGTCTTGAACAGATGCCTGTAACTAACCCATGTGTAAAACTGACCAAATATTGCCGAGGTTTTCAGCTTGGACTCTGGGTAGTTCGTGAGCAAAGCAGTATTGAATAGCATCACAAAAACTGAAAACTGAGCTGTCATCGGAACCACAGCCAAGAGTCAGCCAGAACCTGCACAACTAAACCCAGGTCTTACTTAAGAAAATGACATCGAGCTCTAATGATATGTTGTTGGTTTCGGTCTTTATTACAACCAGGAAATATCTGATCTACCCTGTCTAGTCAGATTAAAGAACCCCACCCTAGCCGGTTTGGCTCAGTGGATAGAGCGTCAGCCTGTGGACTGAAGGGTCCCAGGTTCGATTCCTGTCAGGGGCACATGCCCAGGTTGTAGGCTCATCCCCAGTGCGGGGTGTAGGAGGCAGCCGGTTGATGATTCTCATCACTGATGTTTCTCCTTCTCTCCCTTCCTCTCTGAAATAAAAATAAAATTAAAATTATATATATATATATAAAGATTAAAGAACCTGCCTGGGTGTTCATCTGATTTGCCAATGGAAAGACAGTGAGTGAGCTGAGGGCAGACCCAGTGGACCCCTCGAGACACCCTCTTGCTGTAAACTGATTTATAGACCCCATGACCTCCTTGGAGGACATTCCATATCTTATGAAAATATAGGCAAGTCCCATCAGGGGTGCTGACTTCATCCCTGTTAAAGTCAGGACACCCCACAAGTACTGCAGTTTGGAGTTCCAAATGAATGTTAACGGTTACTGTTATTCCTTCTCTGTGTACACTTTACTGCGTGCAATGGAAATACAGTCCTGAGTGCTGCTTTAAAGGTGCCTTGTATTACGTTTCTTTATGATAGAACATCCTTGGGTAAGGTCAAACAGGGACTAGAAATTCTTAAAGCGAGGACAATGCCACCTATGCGGATCACTTTTCCTTTACAGGACGAGAGCTCCTATTTCACTCTCGTCAGTGCACAAAAGGTGGCTACCTAAAGCAGGGCTCTCAAGTGCCAGCAGGAGTAGGGCTGACCAACTCATCCCAACTGATTCCGTGGGGAGAGAAGGTGCTGGAGGCAAGGAGATGGAGAGTAGAAAAGTCAGGGGGAAAGTGTGTGGCAGTTCTTAACACTTTCAAACAGGTTTAGGTGATGTCATATTTGGAGAGCCAGGTCAATAGCTGGAAACCTCCCTGAAGACAGGAAGAAAAACTGGTCAGGTTCTCTCAAAATGGTTCTCACATTTCACAAAATTTCTTAGCTCAAAATGGGTATGTATCAAACACATGAGAAGGGAATCTGAGATTGTGTGCCTAATAGTACGCTGATGCGGTTATGTATAATGACATGAAACCATGAGGTCTGAAGAATTCTTTCTGGTCCATGAGGGCTGCTCAGAAGTAACCAGGTCCTGATGAGTGAGGTGAGTCCGAGTCACACCGTATCACATCCTATGGGGCAACTGCAGCTTCAGAGGTGCCAAACAGAGACCGATCCACACTGTGATCTGAGACAGGACACAGAACAAGGGGACTGTGCAAACAGTCATGCGGTGACAAGAGGTTCTGAGTTTCCAACAGATGATCCGTTCAGTAACTTGACGATAGCAGTTGGCCAAAATGCTCAGAGAGAACAGACTAACCTACACCTGAGCCTTGTTCTTCCTCAGACCAGTCCAAGTGCGGGAAACTTTTCTGCACAAGCAAAATCAAACAAGAGAGGGAGAAAACTGGGTCCCAGACTAAAGGAGCCAGGCAGGTTAGAAAACCTTGTCCAAAGTGATCTGTGATGGTTGGTGGAAATTTTATTTATTTTTTATCGTTATGGGTGCTTTTTATAAAATGGTGACTTTCCTGTGGTTTCTGAGAATTTTAACAAGTCTGAACAGCAGGGTCAAGGGAGTCCTGAGTGCTGCTTTTTGCTTCCCCGAAGTCCCCCTGGGGCCAATCAATGGCATCTGCTGAGGGTGGAAATAGGCTCATGAAGCTGTTGGGGATGAGGGGAGCCACTCCCTGTCAGGAGAACCCTCTCTACAGCCTGCTCTCAGCCTCCGGGCCTCTGCTGCAGGAGGACAGTGGAGCAGGAGACAGTGCATGGGGCCAGCTGCCTCCAGCCTGGCCGGGCACATATGACAGTCTGCTGCCTCGAGAGGCAGGGAGAGGAGCTGGTGGTCTACACTGAAAAGGCGCACCACGCCAGCTCCAGCTGGGAGAGAAACAAACCAGAAAGCCATGGAAGAGGCAGCTCCAGCCAACTGCCTGTGTGCAGAAAGGACGGCACACGATTTCCCCCGAGGACACAGATGGGAAACTGGGGAGGTGTCTGGAGAGGCTGTGAGGCAATGTTTGCTGGGCTTGGACTCTTTCTGCCTCCACTTCACTTCTTGCTGATGACCCAGCAGCTACTTGTACTGGTCCAGCCCTGGTGCCGTGAGGTCATCAGGGGAAAGGAGCCTGGGCTCAGAGTCCGTTGCTGTCGATGGCTGTCACAGAGGCGGGTGTTGAGGAGCGCGAGGTGGTTGCTGAGGTCTTGTCCAGCGCTGGGCTTGGTACGCTGCAATCGGCAGATCTGGCTGACCTCCCTCCAGGAAGCAGTGGCCGGCTTTGGCTGTGGGGACTCTGGCTGTGCAGGTTCTGGCCACAGAGGCGGTGGTGCCGCTCCCAGTCCTTATGTTGGCAGAAGGAGCCGCAGTATCGAGCGATATTGCAGCCGCTGCAGGTCTCGCTGGCTTTGCGGCCACAGTTCCAGCAGTTCTGCAAGGCACAGGTATCGGTTAGTTGCTTGGATACTGTGGGGCAGGCTTGTCATCACTCGTCACCTGCCTTGTAGAAGAGGGGGCATGTACTGCACACACCTGTGCTTGTCCTGATTCTACTGTCTCTGCTTTCTGAGTTTCCTGAGTAACACAGGAAGAGTATCTACCCCGACTTAGGGGACAGCGAGATGAGGGGAGGTGAAACACAAACAGCATCACTGCAGGGCAGGTGGAAGCCCCCATCCTGTTGAAGGCACTGACTCACCATTTATTCCTCAGCAACCAAACCTAACTCTGTCCCCACGTCCTCCACCATATCTGTCTATTCTAAGACCACACGTAGTTTCCTCTCTCGGTCTTCCCAACAGAGGAATAACCATATTTTCACTGACAACACCCCATCTTAGATGGTTATATTACTTCCTCTGTGTCCATTCTCCTCTCAGAGATGTGCCTGGTCAGAGGTGAGCTGGGGGTTGTGAGGAAACACCATCCCCCATGAAATCAGGACACTTGCTCAAGTAACAAGGCCAGTAAGCGTTGAAAAGGGCCACTTGGCCTACCTCTTGGGTTGTACAGATAGGACACGGAGGACCAGTGGGCAGGGACTTGCCTAAGGTCATAAAATGTTTGCTTGGCCCTGGCGTGTGGCTCAGTGTGGTGGCTGGAGCATTGTCCCACACACCAAAATGTGACAGGCTCCATTCCCAGTCAGGGCACGCGTGGGTCTTCTCTCCTCTCTTGCTAAAATCAATAAAAACAGCCTGGTCAGAGTGCTCAGGTGGTTAGAGTGTCATCCTGTGCACTAAAACGTTGCCGGTTGGATTCCTGGTCAGGGCATGTAACTGGATTGCGGGTTTGATCCCTGATTGGAATGCGTATGAAAGGCAACCGAAGTTTCTCCCTCTCAGCATGTCCTTGGGTGAGGAATAAGCAAACAAACACATAAACAAAAATCAATGAAAACATATCCTCAGGTGAGGAGTAAAAAAAAAAAAAACTCCTGCCCTAACCAGTTTGGCTCAGTGGATGGAGCGTCGGCCTACGGACTCAAGGGTCCCGGGTTCGATTCCGGTCAAGGGCACGTACCTTGGTTGCGGGCGCATCCCCAGTGGGGAGTGTGCAGGAGGCAGCTGATTGATGTTTCTCTCTCATCGATGTTTCTGACTCTCTATCCCTCTCCCTTCCTCTCTGTGAAAAATCAATAAAATATATTTAAAAACAAACAAAAGAAAACTCCTTGGTCATGCATAGTCTAGAATCCGAACCTCCTGACTGCACTATACTCAATGTAGAAGTTCCGTTTCAGGAACATTAGAAAGGGCAGTATACTCCTAACACAACAGGCTCCTCAGGAAACACACTCTAAGGACTGCCCACACTTGCCAACACAAATACCAGAGGACCAAAATAGGAAGCTGAAGGAAGTCTTAGGGCTCAAGCAAACTGCATTCCAGAGAGTGCCAGACTTTGGAGCCTGATGGGCTGACTCCAAACAATGTGCGGCAGAACATTGCCACGTGTGGGGAAGACCTCAGTGGTTGTCTATATGGGGCTGCTGTCAGAACATGCCAACGGGGCAGCCCTAGCTGATGGGAGACTTCTCCTCCTCTGCCCAAGGCTGCAAGAATGTCTCAAACCGGGGCGAGTACTGAAGCACTGGAGCTTAAGCTTTGGCTGCCATTCTATTTAAAAAAGCGTATTTCATAACGTATGAAATATAATAAAACAAGGTACGGAAAACAGCTTCCCACTGAGGCAGGCTCAGTCTATACACACAGGAACGTTGTGCTAAGTGTCAGCGCAGCCAGGGTGAACAGGTCGCTGTCATGTTCCCTTTGCCTGTGACATTTCCTGACTTAATCACTACGATGTAAGACAAAGATGGTTTATTATTGTAGTTGCCCTTCGAATCATCATTCCTCAAAACTGGAGCAGCACACTTGGTCAGACGGTTAATGGGAGACGGCTATAAACCTTCTGAAGTACTGGCCAGGAAAATCGGAAGTGGGTGCCAGAATTTCCTTTGTCAAGTATGGACCATCAATTTATGCCAAGTGTGGCCCGGGGGCCACCTGTATCAGAGCTCCGTGAGGCTTGTCAAAAATTCCTGGGACCCATCCCAGACCTCCCTGACATGACCACAAACCTAGCCCAAAAGAGAAGTAATTCCTCATCTTATAATCATCTGCTAGGTCACTCTGTTTGCCAGGGAAGCCAGGCTGGGTCAGAAGTTGCCATGTGGTGGAGATGAGAGGACCTCTCACTTCATCCCGCACCTGAGGCATTCCAGGGGAGATGCCTGGGTCTGCCCTTAGAGGCAGCTATTCTGCAAGAGCAGGCGCTGCCACAGCTTACACACGTATATTGTCAACCACATGAGAAAATCCTTCCATCTGTCCAGCGCGTCCAGTGCAGTGCAGTTTGGAAGTACTAACACAACCATGATCAAATGGTATCTCCTAGAAACTATGAGACCAACAGGACAGGGTGTGCTACACACCCATTATACAGGGAAGGAAAGTGACTCAAGGGCACACTGCTAGTGTGAGGGGCACCTGGGATGAGTTCCTAACCTCCAGTCCTGGGCTCCCTCCGCTATACCAAGCCCCGTCACAGGATGAACAACGAACTCCAGGGATACACTCTTAAACTTTAAATGTGTACAATGGTTAAAATTGCAGCTCCTAAAAGCACTTTCCTCTATATGGAGAGCTGGGATTGAAACCATGCAGTCCAGAACCAGAACTCAGGCTCTAAGCCAAAATGTTACATTCTTTCTTTGGAGAAAGACAGAAAAATATAAACACAGATATGAAAGTAGATACAAATGTAGATGTTGATATGAATAGCTATAAATATAGAATTAAATACACACAACAGAAAAAGGTATCACTGCTCAGAAACAATTATAGAGAAAAAAGAAGGGAACACAAAAAAGGGGAGAGCTAAACGAACTGTTTCCTTTTTCCTCCCTTGAGTCTAAACTTAAATATGACTTCTGGCCTGGCTGGTGTGGCTCAGTGGTTGAATATTGACCTATGAATCAGGAGATCAGTTTGATTCCCGGACAGGGCACATGCCTGGGTTGTGGGCTTGATCCTCAGGGTGGGGTGTGCAGGAGGCAGCTGAGCAATGATTCTCTCTCATCATTGCTGTTTCTCTCTTTCTCTCTGAAATCAATTTAAGAAAATGACTTTTGATCACATAATGCAGCATACATTTCTGACAGCAAGTAAAAATTGGGAGAAATTACATTCTCACCAATATAACCATTCACTTCTCTAAAACCTGGAATCACTGCACAGTCTACAGGGTAAATTAAATAAACTATTTTCTCACAACTCAGTGTCTTTTATAGAACGCTACAGTAAGGAATTTTCCACATCCTCTGTGATGGCCACATGATATTTAGACATTTTTGTCTTTATATCGCCATGCTTGGCACTGCTATATTGAAAGGGATCACTTAAAGAGATTGAGAAAATAAACTTCTTGTTGTTTAAGAAAACAAACAAGCCAGCCCTAGCCAGTTTGGCTCAGTGGATGGCTCAGTGGATAAAATGTGGGCCTGCAGACCAAAGGGTCCTGGGTTCGATTCTGGTCAAGGGCATGCACCTGGGATGTAGGTTCCCTGGCCCTGGTCGAGGTGCGTGCAGGAGACAACCAATAAATGCGACACATTAATGTTTCTCTCTGTCTCTTCTTTCTCTTCCTCTAAAAACCAATGGAAAAATATCCTTGGGTGAGGATTAACCAATTTTTTTTTAAATAAAGAAAACAAATCAACTAAAATATCCAGTTTTTTATAACTTCAAGAGAATGTCCCAAAGATAGCTAATTTCTCAATTTGTAGGTGGAACCTACCTATTTAGAATCAAAACAGGCTCAGTGTTTTTGTCATGTGCTATTCTGGCACCCCCCCCCCCCCATTTAGTTTATTTTTATCCTCTCTGGTACAAGAATGTCTTGTTTCTCTTAGAAGCATCACCAAGTCCTGGGCCATGGGTCTTGGAGAATTGGGCAGGTCTGCCCCATCTGTCACTTCAACCCGTAAAAGAACTACCCTATTTACAAGCAGCCCAGATGCTACTGGGGCCTCCATTTCCTCACTCCTGCACCCTGGCTTCAGCACTGGGAAAAGTCCCTAACCCACATAACACGCACCTCGGAGAGTCATTGTGAGGATCAAAAAGACAACACACACACTCACCTTTGCGGCTACACACGACACAGAAGCCCACTCAGTGAAGGGGAATGTCATTACCATGCAATCCACAAACTCTGGTTTTAGGGTGAGTTTTCAAAATTAAAACAAATATAGTAAGAATACAATACATGGTGGGGCAAAAGTAGGTTTATAGCTGCGAGTATGCGAAGCACAGAGTTTATTCTTTAAAAAAAAACTTTATTGATTTTCAGAGAGAGGAAGGGAGAGGAAGAATCATCACTGTGAGGGCAAAACATCGATTGGCTGCCTCTGCACACGCCCTATTGGGGATTGAACCTGCAACCTAGGTATGTGTGCCCTGACCAGGAATCCAACAGGCAACCTTATGGTGCACAGCACAAAGCCCAGCCCACTGAGCCATACCAGCCAGGGCAAAAGAGTTTATTGTATTATGATTTATTAAATATTGTATTATTTTCCACATGAACAACTGTAAATCTACTTTTGCCCCACTTTTTAGGGTACTTCTTAAATATAAATAACTACCTGTATAATTGAGAAATAAAACCCTTTGGTACTGGATAATTACAATCATCTGGTTCTATCTTGCTGCCTAGCACCTGAGAAGAAAGCAGTGGGCTGGTCCACTCCAGCTGCCCAAGCCGTAGCCCAGCCCTAGCCCCCACTAATAGAACTCTGACCTCCGTTGACTCTTCTTGTTCGTTTATGACAAGGAAGGCATCCTCTGCGGCCTGCCGTTTGACGTCCGCTATGGTTTGCTCCATCCGAGCTCTCTCTGTTGCAATCACTTCGAAGGCTTTTTGCTCTGCCTCAGCAACGGCTTTCTGTACTTCTGACATGGCCTGAATTTTCACCTTATTCACAGCTTCTTCTAGAAGAAAGTGACAGTAAAATCAACTGGCCGATAAATCTTTTCCCTCCCACCCCACATTTCTAAAAAGGGACAGAACTAAAACTAGATGACTTCTTTAAAAAAAAACACACACACACACACACAGGGATGAACATATGATGTATGTGTGCACTTTTATTCTTACACTCACTTGTCCATTCATGCAACCATTTGTTAGTATATAGATGGAGGTGGGCACTGTGCTAGGGACTGGGGACAGCTAAGTGACTAAGAAGACATAGTCTATATTCTCATAACTATTTGTGATAAGTATAAGGTACTTAGGTGTCAGGATGAGAGACAAGAGATCCAAGGGGCAAGTGGTCAGCTTTACAAGAGTGTGTGTCCTGGTTGAGACGGGAGGTGAAAATGAATTTTTAGAAAGCCTTGCATCTCATGCTAAGGAATTTGGCCTTTTTTTTTTTTTTTTAAAGAAAATGTGAACTCTAAAGGGTTCTACGCAAGGAGAAAAAAATGAAGACAGAAGAGCCAGTTGAGAGATTGGGACTATAATTTAGAAGAAGAGATAGAACAGTCTCTGAATTCAGGCAGAAACAAGTAGCATAGAGTAGGGGAGGGGGCAGAACAAGATCAGCAGCATCTAGGCGTCTGGCGGAGAAGGTAAAGGGGAAGAAACAGTAGTGGTATGCAACGAAATGAATAACAAGCAAAATGCTGGGACGGAGGCAAGAAAAGGTTGCGTTACCTCGGGGTCATCCCGGTATAAATGAACAGGAGGCAGCTGGTATATAATACTGACCCAGGTAGAGAAAAACGGGCAGGTTGCCGGGAACCCTGGACTTCCAAAGTCGTGTCCAGTTACCATTACCCCACTTGGCTCCTGATCACTTTCTCCCATCATCATCATCACCCTGCATGGTTTCCGTAAGATGGACACTCCAAATCAGCGGTCGCCAACCGGTGGTCCGCAAGGTCTGAAAGGTTGGCGATCGCTGGTTTAAGGAAACCTTTGGAGCAGCGGTCGCCAACTGGTGGTGCGCGAATCACTAGTGGTCCATGAGGTCTGGAAGGTTGGCGACCGCGGCTCCAAATAACACACTACGCACTTGAGCCTCAGCCCTAAGTCTCAATGTGAATGACCTCCCTCCTGAGACCACAAGACGACAGAAGCCTAAGGAAAGTTCTAGTTGCTTGGCTCTTGCATGTGGCCTATGCTCAAAGAAGGTTTAAACAAAGTGTTCTAGGCTACCGTCATAGAACTTTGCATTTTATTGCTCCAGCCTTAAGAAGGGAAAGTTTTCATCTCAAAGGCCAAGCAAGAATGATGCTGAGTTGACTTGGCACTGAACTCCATGCTTCCTTCACTCTTTTTTAAAAAATGTACTTTTATTGATTTTAGAGAAGAAGGGAGAGGGAGAAATAGAAACACCAATGATGAGAGAGAATCATTGACCGGCTGCCTCCTGCATGACCCCTACTGGGGATTAAGCCCACAACCTGAGCATGTGCCCTTGACTGGAATCAAACCCGGGACCCTTCAGTCCGCAGGCCTGTTCTATCGACTGAGCCAACCCAGCTTGGGCTTCTTTACTCTTAATATCCACACAGTTCACTGTGGCTCACCACAGCTACCTTTCATATCCTATTAGTTACCAGGTAAGTGTTAAGTCTCTCTTTATTGAGCCAACATAATAATGTCCTGAAGAACATTTATCCTCTAAGTTTAAGGATCAATAAGAAACACAGTTTGAATAACTAACTTGCTCAATGTAATAATTCAGGGTAACAAGATGGCACTAGACCAGAACAAGGACTCAAATTTAGCTGGCTCAATGCCATAGTCTGGTTCTTAACCATAATTAACCAAAGATACCTCCCAAGTAGAAAATCACCAGTTACCATGGAGATCTTGTGCATGGTAATTTTTCGATTGCCAGTAAAAATAAAGATTTTGCAATAGGTTTATTTACATTTCTCATAATTTGTCTGTTAACATATTTTGTCCATTTGTTTATTATGTTCTTGATGCTCTTAAAAGTCTTTCTGAATGACAGGTATGAACTTTTTGTAGAAATAAATTTTATCTTAGGAAGAAAATAAAAAACTATATTGGACTAAAAATAAATGTTACTAGGAATGGAAGGCAAGAAGAAGAGGCAGCTAGAATTTGGATGAGGTAAATATTAAAAATGAAAAGTTAATTTAAACCCTATCTTGCCACAATAGGCAGTCCCACCTTTATTCTTGAGAAACTCCCCAGAACTAATCTGATGAAGCTGGGGACAGAGAAGGTGAAAGGAAAAACAGAGTTTTTCCAAGAGCAGAATAAATGAAATGTGGTAGTGTGTGAACACAGTGTGTGTAGATTCTAATGAACAAAATAGGCAGAAACAAATTAAGCTTCACGGCCAGAAACAGAGACTATAATAAGTAGGGAAGAAAGAGTTGGTTACTTAATGTCTGAGTGTGACCCAGAAGCATGTGAAAGGGACCTGCATGGACTGCTGGGAGGCATTGCAAATTCTCGACCTGCAAAGTAACATGAGGGGCATCCAGATGTGTGGGAAAGCTGGAGGAGGAGAGGCAGGAGATAGAGTTCTAGGAGGAGGTTGTTATGAGACAACCACCTTTCCCTCAAATATGTGCTGCACACTGGCACAAATCAGTGAGTACATGCAACCTATAAGCAAATTAGGCACATACCGGTTTTTTTCCAAAATTCCACAGGTACATATCCTGTTGCTGGCCTACTGTTGAATTCTCGCTGAGGATCTACAGGAGAGAGATAAGCATGGGGTCAGAAACTACCTACGATCGGCATGTTTTCTTTTTATGAAAAACTTATCAGATCTTTCATTTACCACGTAGACTCAAAAATATATGTTCATTTAATACAAAAATATTCTGATAAGGGATAAAATCTGATTATAAAACAGCACAATTTATTTTTACTTTTAAATTCTCACTCGAGGATATTTTTTCCATTGATTTTTAGAGAGAGTGGAAGGGAAAGGGACAGACAGAAACACCAATGTGAGAGAGATACATTGATTGTTTGCTCCCTGCACACCCCGACCAAGTCTGGGGATCAAGCCTGCAACCGAGGTATGTGCCCTTGACCAGAATCAAACCCGGGACCCTTTAGTCCAGAGGCTAACGCTCTATCCACTGAACAAAACGGGCTAAAGTTTAGTTTTTACTTTTGTTTTTTAAATATATTTTATTGAGTTTTTTACAGAGAGGAAGAGAGAGGAACAGAGAGTTAGAAACATCAATGGGAGAGAAACATCGATCAGCTGCCTCCTGCACACTCCCTACTGGGGATGTGCCCACAACCAAGGTACATGCCCTTGACTGGAATCGAACCTGGGACTCTTGAGTCCGCAGGCTGACGCTTTATCCACTGAGCCAAACCAGTCAGGGCTAGTTTTTACTTTTAAAACACACACCTGTATGCCTTAGATATTAACAGTATTTCAAGTAGCGAGATTAAAAGTGATCTCCACTTTCTTTTTACTTATCAATGTGTCCTTATTTTCTCTTCTGACATATATGTATTTCTAAGGTACTTTGTAAAATATAAACAACTACAGATATTTATGTGTTACATATGTGTATTTTTGAATCAAATTGAACTGAACGGTCTCCATCATGCACAGGGCACTGGCAAGTGCTCTGTAGGCATATCAGAGAATATAGCTTTGTTTCTTGGCAAGTCTGAACACTTACATGTAATTTAAGGAGGTTTCCTGTAAATTTCTTTAAATGCTCATAAACAAACAAAACCCCAAGCAGTGAAGAAAAGTCTGAACTAGAATAGTGCATGTCAAATGTATCATAAAGAGGCATCCAGGGGTTGCTGGGAAAGACACAGGGGTGGAGGGTGACTTATCATGTATGTTTACTGTGGTTGTAAAATATATTTTATGAGAAATCGTTCTATTGCTTTCAAAACTGGGAAAACTAATTAAAGTAATTTGAATGTTGTTTTTTAATGTTAGCGCTAGTGGACTCCCTCATTTTTAAAAAAATTGATTTGAGAGAAACACTGATATTTGTTCCACTTATTTATGCATTCACTATTTGATTCTTGTGTGTGCCCTACTGGGGATGGTACCTGCAACTTGGGACAATGCTCTAACCAACTGAGCTACCCAGCCAGGGCCTCCCTCATTCCTTATACTTTGTTGCAGCTAATCTGAAAGTAGATTTATTGCTCTGAACACTCACCAATCCATGGTGCAGAGGAATCAGAACAGCCAGTGTGGCAGGGGAGGCCAGCCCAGCACAAAACATTTGCCCAAGAGGCTTTATAAAATCGTTAGTTTTCATGAGAATACCTGGGAACTGGCTGCAAACTGATCTTGGATAGAGAGAATTTCCACAAAGAACATACTTCTGTATCACCCCCAGGCTGTGAGAGGATAAGGAGATTTTTATTATTGCCCTGACCGGTTTGGCTCAGTGGATAGAGCGTCAGCCTGCGGACTCAAGGGTCCCAGGTTCGATTCCGGTCAAGGGCATGTACCTTGGTTGTGGGCACATACCCAGTGGGGAGTGTGCAGGAGGCAGCTGATCGATGTTTCTCTCTCATCGATGTTTCTAACTCTCTATCCCTCTCCCTTCCTCTCTGTAAAAAAATCAATAAAAAAAATATTTTTTTTAAAAAAGGAGATTTTTATTTATTTTTGTTAATCCTCCCCTGAAGATATCTTTCCAGATTTTTAGAGAGCGTGGGAGGGGGAGAGACACACAGAGAGAAATATCAATGTGAGAGAGACATATCGTTTGGTTGCCTCCTGTACATCTGCAACCTAGGAATGTGCCCTTGACTGGAATAAAACCCAGGACCCTTCAGTCTTGGAGCTGACGCTCTATCTACTGAGCCAAACTGGCTAGGGCAAGGATATTTTTTAATCCTGGAAAATATACATAACACTTATCATTTTAGAGTATAAAGTGTAATTCAGTGATATTTTTTGTACATTCACAATGTTGTACAACTATCATCCTTATCTAGTTCCAGAACACTACCATCACCCCAAAAGGGAACCCCTAAGTTTAACATTTTGATAGTATTAATACTTTTTATGATATTGTGTTCTGTAGGAAATGCTATCATCACTGCCAATAAGAAGAAAATGGAAGGGCTCTTTTCAACATAGAAGGTGATCAATTTCAACTGAGTCTCCCCACCCTGCCTCCCCGCCCAAGGAAAGCCAGTGAGAAAAAAGGGTTTTGAGTGTGTAGATAAGCAATCATTGATGTGAAATGAGAGAAGAAACATTTGTTTACTTGTGAGGACGTGGGTTGTCTTAACCAATCAAGGAAAAGCCACTCCACTTCAGTTATCAATTAAGTCCTTGGCAATATCCTTTGAGGACCTTCCCAGTCCTCAGCATTTTATTTTTCTGACAAATGTAAGTGGTGAGATGCCCCTAACCCTAAAACTTCTCAGTTTACTCAGGAAATGCCTGGAAGCTAGGGACGTTTTTATATTTCCCAAAGCCAGAGACAGAAGTCAGGATATTCAGGTGGTTCACTAAGAAAACTAGAGTTCAGAGACTACTGTAATCAAAGGCCAGACAGATAATGCAAATAAATGGGTAAAAATGGGGGACTAATGGTATTGTGGTTATATAGGGGAATGCTCTAGCTCTTAGGAAAAATTACATGAAGGATGGAGGGGAAAGTCTTCAGTGTGGGATAATGAGCTAGTAAATTCTTTATATGTTTCTGTATTTTCTACACTAAGCCATTCAGTTTCATTAAAAAATGACTTACCTTGTGGGGCTGCTGGGAGAATTAAATGATAATGTACATAAAGGAAGGTTCTCAACTCTGGGAGTCCAGGCTTCATCTCAGACCAATTGAATCAGAACCTGGAGGTGGGGCCAGGGTCTCAGGACTTTTCTGGAAAGTCCCCATGTGGGTTCTAATGGGCACCCAGGGTTAAAAAAAAAAGTGCCTGACTTAGAACAGTGTTCATGTTTAAAGGTCTTCCAAATTGAAGCACGACCTCTTTGAAGTCAAGTATATTTTCTATTTTGACAATGGTAAAGTGTCTTTTTTTAAAGCTAATTTTTTTGGTATTGCTACAGCTTGATTTTTTTTCAGTTTCAGGCATTATCAACGGACTAGTTATTTCAATAGGAATTTCATTCTTTTAACCTCTACCCCTACCTCACCAAACATATTCTGGGCTATTTCAGTCTGAACTGGCTGTGTTCTAGGCTTGCTATACCACGGTAGTTTAGGACCCTCCCTCACTATCCTAGGCATCCCTTCCTACTCTCTTTCTCGAGCAGGTTCCTATTTCATCAATTCTATGTCTTCTACCTTCTGCTTTACTTCCCTGTACTTTCCTTCCCAATCATAGTAGACTCTACAATAAAGGGGTTGTTAATCTAACAGTTGATTATTTGGGTTGAGTGCAGAATTCTAAGCTAAAGTAACTTTCCTTCAGATTTATATTTATTCTAACTTTCAGTGATGCACACTGATAAGTCTGTTTCTTCCACTGTGCTGTTTACTTGATAGGATGGTTCAACCTGTAATACTGTGTTTCAGTTTTGGGTAAATTTTTGGAATTATTTCAATAACTATTCTATTTTCGCAGAAAAGCGAAATGCAACATTTCTGAAAGTCATAATTTGAATATATGAGTTTGATAGAACCTCTGTTTTTTAAAAAAATTGTTTTCTCTTTAACTTGCCTGATTACCGGATTCATTAAACATCTATATTCAGATTCATTGGTCCCCAAATCATAATCTCTAGGGAAAGGCCTGGAATGTGTATTTGTAATAAATGGCCAGGTTAATCGCATTCCTAGAAAAACTGGGAAAAATTGACAGCTGAGTCAGTTTCTTTCATTAAAAATATTTTTTAATTGCCAAAACATTAAATAGCTAACAAGTTTATAAAAACATTAATGTATAAATTAATAAAAAATTACAAAATGAACACCCATTAGCCCCCAGATGAAGAAAGAAAACACTTCCAAAAACACAAAATCCCCAAGAAATATGAAGTGGTAAGCCTTAGCGTTGTTTAAATGATGCTAGCCGGATTAGTAATCTTGTTCTGGGAACAGCTGATAAGATGATGAGACCTCACACTCTGTATCACCTACATCCTCCACCCCACGCTTCCTAGAGGAGATCATTCTCCTGAATTCTATGATAATCATTGTTTTTCCTTATGATTTTTGCACTTATTTATGAATCCTTACATAAAACCCAAAGTACAGCCATTGTTGTCTGAACAAACTCTGCTCCTGAAATACTGTGAATCTATATTCCATGATTTTAAACTGGAGGCCTGGTGCACAAATCTGTGCACCTTGAAAGGAAATGAATTAGAAGAAATATTTTAGAGACTGGGGAGGGACCGATGGAGGGCTCCAGGGTGTGTCTAGCCCATCTCACCCTGTCCAGATAGGGGCTGATTGGGGCCAGCCGGCTGGGGAGGGACCGTGGGAGGGCTCCAGGGCATGTCTGGTGGGTCTCACCCAGTCTCGATGGGCCAGCCCCAGCAGCAAGCTAACCTACTGGTCGGAACATCTGCCTCCTGGTGGTCAGTGAGGTTATAGCGATTAGTCGAGTGGTCGACGAAATGTTTGACTGATTGGTTGGATACTTAGCATATTAGGCATATATATATATGTATTAGGTAAAGTAATAATGTTATCCAATCTCCAGTCACTTTCTCTCCAAATCACCCTAACACTTAAATACTAAATACTTCAATAAAAATCGAAGACAGCAAGATGGCGGCATAAGGTAAACACCGTAAATGCATCCGTGAACAACTATTTCAGAAAAACCACGAAAAGAACACACGGACACCACTCGCATCCACAGGAAGGCTGGCTGAGTGAAAATCCTACAACTAGAAAAGAGTCTGAGACTCAGAGGAGCGGCGGAAGCAAAGTACAGAGGTACGGAGGCGCGTGCACGGGCTCAGGGAGAGGGCTGGCGCCAGAGGACGCGTTTCTTTTCCAAAACGGAGAGGGCCACAAGTTCCCAGCGGCTCTGAACTCCAGTTCCAGGCGAGTTTCTGAGGACCCAGACACCTGGAGAAGGGGGACTGACTGGCACCAGGAGGAAATCCAAAGCAGGTTTCTCTCAGCGTTGCTTGCAGCAATTACCACGGGACACAGAGACCTGGTGTCTCTCAGTGCAGGGCTGAGAAGTGCCATAGCTATTTGCTCCACCCTGCCCTGCAAACTCCCCGAGGCCCCGCCCCTCCCAAGCTGCGTCAGAGGCTTTTGCATATAAAAGACTGAGTAGCCTAAGGCAAAGGCTTAATCAACACCTCCTTAAAGATACAGGAGCCAGCCTCACCCAGTGGCCAGACTAACCTAAACAAAACAGATCCACAAGGAACACACTCGGGGCAGATGCAGTGAGCATAAAAGCCCCACTGAAACAACTCTTGCCCCATAAGGGTGTCTCCAGCACAGAAGTTCTCCCACTGTAGACATAGCTGACTCTCATAACCAAGTGGCTTAGAGGTTAATCCCTCGCAGTGATCGCCTAACTCAGAAAGGGAAGCAGCCAAAATGCGGAGACAAAGAAACAGGTCACAAATGACAGAAATAGAGGAAATAAAACGACAGGAAATAGAGTTCAAAACCACGGTTATTAGGTTTTTCAAGAAATTTCTAGAGACTGCCGATAAATTTAGTGAGATCCTCAATGAATCTAATGAGACCCTCAAGGATATGATAAAGGACCAACTAGAAATTAAGCATGCACTGACTGAAATAAAGAATATTATACAGACATCCAACAGCAGACAAGAGGATCGCAAGAAGCAAGTCAAAGATATGAAATATGAAGAAGCAAAACCCACCCAGCGGGAAAAGCAAAAAGAAAAAAGAAAAGAAGAAAAAAGAAAAAGGATCAAAAAGTATGAAGATAGTGTAAGGAGTCTCTGGGACAACTTCAAGCGCACC
>PVJC01013506.1:0-37891 GCA_004026665.1 Murina feae | reverse complement strand
GGTGGCTGGAGGAAGATGGGCAGTAGGCAAGCTTGGGAGGCAGGCCGCACCCAGCCCTGGCCACGCTCAAAAAAGAGAACAACGTGCAGGGGAGGGCAAGAGTCTGAGAGATCAACATAGAGGGGGTGCCTGCTCCAAGCCTCCACGGTGTGCCTGGGGGCAGGCCCCCAGCAGGTAGACACACACAGGAGGACTGCTCCAAGCCTCAGATGCGGCTGGGGGCAGGTCCCCAGTGGTGACACACACACATACACACACAGAAGGCGCCTGGCAGACTGGGGCCATCATAGGACATCCACTGAGGGGTCCCAGACTGTCAGAGGGCACAGGCCGGGCTGAGGGACTCCCTCCACCCCGAGTGCACAAATTTTTGTGCACTGGGCCCCTAGTAAAAATATATTGAAAAAAAGAAGGTAGTATATTGAATTCATATTATTATAGAAAGGCTTTGTCAACTAATGTACCTAAGATAGTATTTTATTTATTGCCACTGCAATCCAGTCTTGTATTTCGATCAAGGGAAATGTAAGATCTGTTCAAGCACTGATTTTCATTGATTCTGTTTCTGAGTTTATTGATAATGAAAAAAACACTTTATTGGAATATGCCAATTTTTCCTGGAATTATTCAGGCCTACTTAACTACATATAGGTTTTTCTCAGGTACCATAAAATTTGGTACTTTGTCAATTTGAGTTGTGTATGATCCATCTTTTGTGTGCATCATTTGTGTTTCTGGTCTCCTTATTAACTCACAACAAAATATTTTTGTCTCTTTAATTTTCTCCTTCAAAACTGATGATATCTTTCTGCTTGAATAATCTTATTAGTTTTTAATTTTCAGCATTGTTTATTGCCCTTAAAATAAGTTAATTGGTTTTGCTCTTGGAAGAGTGCACTTGAAGTTCATCGGCCATGAATTTTGGGACCACATCTTTGATGACCTTTATGCTTATGAAACATGACATCAAAGATACCAATTTTGTTTGCATCATTGCCCAACACCTAATTACCTTCCCTGCCTGTTCATTCTTAAAAAGCCCTTTGATGTCTGCAGTAGCCTTGTGCTTTGAAAGACTAGAAAATGGTGCAAGGGATCCGTCTTTACTGAGTCCATGCTCCTCTGAAATATTAAAAATGGTATTATGCTAGAAAGACAATGCAGTGAAACTGTGGTAATTAAAGTAATTACTCATCTATTTGCAGGAGCAAAAGTCTTTAATTTACCAAGGGTCTCAATTTAGAGAGAGAATTTCTCCTTGATATACTAGTATGCTAGGTGGAGACTCATCTTTGGGAGAAACCAGAAGCAAAGCAAGACTGGGCTTGCAAATTTGGAGTTAGGAGATTATACTTGGGGAGTGGCAGCAGGCATTTGTGAGGTTGTGACAATATTCATTAAAATGGTAAAGCACTTTGGTTTCTTAGCAGAAGGCAAAGCCACCAGAAACTAAGAATGCAAATGATCGATCCACTTTGGGTTTAATGAACCCAGCACGCATGGTGTAACGCTTAGAGTGAGGCAGGTCTCTAAGTCAAAGCTCAGCTTCTCTAGCTCTTTGATTATCTTTGAATGACTTATTCTCTGACTTTTAATTTTTTTATTTGTAAAAATGGCAAAAATATTTTAGCACTTTAGAATAAAAAGAGATAATTTATAGAAAGGGTCACTGTAAAGTGCCTGCCACAGGTTTAATTTTCTTCCCTTGATTGTCAAAAAATGGGGCGAATAAGTTCTCATAATTCATGAACAATAAGAGATACCATTTTCACCCACTGAGTGATAAAAAAATCAAAGCATTTGCCTCTACTGTTGAGAGTGTAAAGTAGTGCCACTTATTCAGAGAGCAGTTCAGAATATTAGTTTGAGTATTTTTCAAACTGGACACTTGACCCAAAAATCCAGTGCTAGGAATTTGCCTTACAGAAGCCAAAGCTTGTAGTCATTAAATATGTACAATTGCAGTCAATTGTAAACAATATAAATGTCCATCACAAGGCAAGTAGTAAGTGTTGCTGGAGTTGCTTCAGTGCCCATAGTGACTTTGTATATGAAAAAGACTCAAAATTTATTTTTGTGGTAAAAATCCAGGTTTGCTTTATCTATACTAATAAAAGGGTAATATGCAAATTAGTCATGACACCCTCATAGTCATGACTGGATATGCTAATTAGTCATGACAAGATATGCTAGTTAGTCACAACCAGTATGCAAATTGACCACTCCAACACAATAAGAGAGGGATATGATAATTAGCCATGATATACTAATTAGTCATGACCAGTATGCAAATTGACCATCACTCCAACACACAAGCTGGCTGCCCCTATGTGGTCAAAGATGGCCACCCCCATGTGGCCACAAGATGGCCACCACAAGATGGCCTGCAGGGAAGGGCAGTTGTGGGCAATCAGGCCAGCAGGGGAGGACAGTTAGGGGTGACTAGGCCAGCAGGGGAGGGCAGTTAGGGGCAACTGGGCCTGCAGGGGAGGGCAGTTAGGGGCGACCGGGCCTTCAGGAGGGGGACTGTTGGGGGGAGATCAGTCTTGCAGGGGAGGGCAGTTGGGGGCAACTAGGCCTGCAGGGGAGGGCTGTTTGGGGAGACCAGGCCTGGAGGGCAGTTGGAGGTGACCAGGCTGTCAGGGGAGGGCTGTTGGGGGCAACCAGGCCTGCAGGGGATGGCAGTTGAGGGGGACCAGGCCTGCAGGGGAGGGCAATTGGTCGTGACCAGGCCAGCAGGGGAGGGCAGTTGGGGGCAATTGGGCAGGCAGGGAACAGTTAGGTGTCAATCAGACTGACAGGAGAGTGGTTAGGGGGTGATCAGGCTGGCAGGCAGAAGCAGTTAGGGGCAATCAGGCAGGCAGGCAGGTGAGCAGTTGAGAGCCAGATTGTGAGAGGGATGTCCCAGATTGGAGAGGGTGCAGGCTGGGCTGAGGGACACCCCCCCTCCAGCACACGAATTTCGTGCACTGGGCCTCTAGTTTAAATATAATTTCAAAACCATAGTTATTATATGAGTTTTTAAGAAAATACATTTTTAAACTATGAGCTATGTATAACATAACATTGGCCATCTTAAACCATTTTTAAGTGTACACTTCAGTGGTATTTAGTACATTTACATTGTTGTGCTACCATCATCATCATCCATCCATAGAACTCTTTTCATCTTGCAAAATTGTAACTCTGTACCCTTTAAACACTGATTCCTTATTTCTCTTTCCCTCCAGCCCCCGACAACCACCATACTACTTTCTGTCTCTATGAATTTGATTAATGGAATCAGAACATTTTTCCTTTTGGAAATGACTTATTTCACTGAGAGTGATGACCTCAGGTTTTATCTGTGTTGTTAAAATGTCAGAATTTCTTTTTTAAGGCTGTGTAATATTCCATAGAGTGTAATTTGTTTATCCATTCATCCATCAGTGGACACTTGGGTTGCATCCACCTCATAACAATTGTGAATAATGCTGCTATGAAAATGGGTCTGCAAATATTTCTTCAATTCCCTATTTTAAATTGTTTAGGGTATATTCCTTGAGCTTTTAAGTGCAACTTATAAATATTACTAATACATTAAAAATCTAGTGGACTTAATAGTCACTTTAAGAGGCTTTTAAATGATATTTGATTCCATTTTCATACTTGTTAATGAATCACCTCCATATCTTTTAAACTGCTTTTATATATTAAATACATGTAATATCTTCAATTGTGCAACTTAAAAATCTTGGTAGCTACTCAACTCTTAAAAAGGTAATTAAGAACTAAATGTATCAATACTCAAACCTTAAATATTAATTTATAAAACTTGAATTTCATTTCAATGACCTAATTCTGTATGTATGCACAGTCACATTTAACTTAAAAATCACAACTTTAAATAAATGAGTTATTTATTTTAAATTGTTATTACAGGACAATCTAATGGAAAGGGCCAAATGCTGTTAAATATTACAGGTATATAATTTTTGCATAGATTTCTTAAAGGAAAAATATTCACTTAATGGCTTTGACTCTCTTAAACATTTCTGTACTTCATTCTAATTTCCCAAGGTTGACATCAAGGAAGATAATTACCATCTAGTTATTTGAGTTTATTTAAACCTGAATTTTAATCCAGAATGAAGTCTGGATCTGCAGACATTCAGGGTACCTTTTATTGAAACTATAGAAACTATTACATCATTTCATATATTTGGGAAGCTTCCTTCTCTGCTTGCTCCATTTATGTCTGTGATCAGAGATTTCAGCTGGCATACTGACTAGATTCTCAATTATTATCCTAATAGGATATATCAAACCTTATTTATAATTACTGTGTAAAATCTCTTACTCAAAGGAGACGGTCACATAGCCAGGAATGTCAGACACATTTCACTGTTTATTATACACACTCTTGTATGCAGCTCTCATGCAAGTGATCACCTGCATTTCTTTGGTTCCTGAGAATGGAAATGCCTTCTTGCCTAAGTCCAAAAACTGTGCAGCTTGATGGAAATCTCATATATTTTCATATACTTTCTAGGATCAGGAAATTCTTTGTACTAAAGTGGGAATGGATGGAATTCTGATACCTTGTGGCATTGACTTATAGGTACAGCATATAAAATCTCTAACAGGGCATCCCATTGCATAGTGTGAAGTGATGACATTTGCATTACAGTATGTGTGGATAGTTTCTTTCTGTTATGCGGTGTACAATCTCTGCTGCTGTATAGCATAACTACATTCTTCTGACATTTAAGTAAATCCTATTTCAGCCACATGGGTAGCCAATGATGTATTATTATTACTATAATTGTTTTCCTTTCTCATGTGGGACCTTACAGGGGCACCTAGTCCATTATCTCAATGCTTTCTCCTACTACTTAATCTTTCATTCCTCTCTTTTTCTCACTTCCCATTTAATCCACCATAGATTCCATGGTCCATCATTTAAAAATATCTATTAATAATACTCTAAACTCCCTCGCCATCTGAATTTCTTTTTCACATCTAATAGATAAAACTCTAACCATGGATGAATCCTAATCTCTGAGAGAGCCTGTTAGCTGCCTAGAGTCACTGGAAAATAGGCTTACTGTTGCCACTGTAAGTTCATCTTGTTCATCTACCATAAAGAGGCCCTGGATGTCCCCTGGGAACCTGCTTGGTTCTCAGGTCAGCTCTGACCATAGTATTTGCAGTACCATTTCAGACTCAAAGATCAGACTTCCAGCCACCCCCCATCAAAGACCTATCATCCCATCTCCTATTTCATGAAGTAGACACAGTGGGAGAGGGCATTGATCATTTCCCTCTACTATATAAATATACCTGTATTTCTGTGCATCCTGCCCTTCTTCCCTCAGGCTACAAGAGAAGTGTTTTTCTTTTATCTAAGGTAACTGCTCCACACAAATTCGTTTCACTCAGTCTGACTCCTTAAGGACCTTGTACTAAAAATTATTATTCCTTTAATAATTATAATCCCTCCCCTTCAACTACATCTCATTCCCATTGGCTTTTAGAAATGCTCATCTTTTCCACAAAACAGAAGAAAACTATAACATTAAAAAAAATAAACAACAAAATCTCTTTTCCCTAAACCCCAAGTCCCCTACCAGACCTATTTCTGTCTTTACCTTCCAGTAACCTCTCCAAAGGTAGTCTGATTGTTTGCACAGAAATAATACTCAACTTTGGATATCTAGCACTGTTTAGCATTTTTAGTTATATTTAGTGGACTTATGAAATTACTAGTGGCCCAGTGCATGGATTCATGCCCATTGAAAGGAAATTAATTAGAAGAAAGATTTGTGCGGTAATTATGTTACCACAAAAAAATCACATGTCAATATAGTATTATAAAATTAAAATATAAAATATTTAATATCACTATTTGTCCTTTTTCTATAATAGATAGTGCCATGAAGAGCTTTATATGTATCACACATGCGCGAGCCAACGTTTATTTTTAAGTTGTTGGTGCATCATTTGTACCACCCAGTTGGTCAGTCAGATGGACAGATGGATGGATAGTCGGTCACTTAGCCTTTATATATATATAGATCTTAATTAGTAATGCTTGCAAATAACATGCAAATGTTTAAAAATTGGGACTCTAACCCTGGCCTATGTGGCTTAATGATTGGAGGGTTGTCCAGCAAACCAGAGGATTTGATATTTTAATATTGCCATTCGCCCTTTCTCTATAATAGCAGTGACACCACTGAGAACTTTATATGTATTGTGTATGTGTAAGTCAAAGTTTATTTTTAAATTGCCAGTACGTCATTTGTACCAGCCAGTTGAATGAATATACATAGATAGCAAAACTCCCAAATATATTCAATTATGTTTATTTAAAGTAAAATGGTAACATAGGATACAATTAAAAAGATAATAAATAAAAGATATTAGAAGGATGTGGAAAATTGGAGCCCACATTCATTGCTGGTAAGAATATAAAATGGCAAAGCTATATTAGAAAACAGTTTGGCAGTTTCTTCATTTTCCATACAACTCAGCAAATGGCCACTGATTAGCAGATGTGGTATATTCGTACATGGAATACTATTCAGCAGGAAAAAGGAGTCAAATACTGACTCATGCCATAGCATGGATGATCCATTTTGCTAAGCTAACGAAGCCAGCCATCAGCCACTCATCCACGCTGGCCAGGCACCCTAGCAGGACCCCTCTTCCTGAAGGGAGTGTGACCAACCTGAAAACAACTCTCAGCCCCTCACACAGGCTGGCCAGGCATCCCAGCAGGAACCCTACCCTGATCTGGGACACCCTTCAGGGCAAACCAGCTGGCCCCCACCCATGTACCTAGGCCTCTATCCTATATAATAAAAGGGTAATATGCAAATTAACCCTAACAGCAGAACGACTGGGAATGACTGGTCACTATGGCACACACTGACCACCAGGGGGCAGACACTCAATACAGGAGCTGCCCCCTGGTGGTCAGTGCACTCCCACAGCAGGGGCTCTGCTCAGCCAGGCTGATGGCTGCCAGTACAGCGGTGGTGGTGGGAGCCTCTCCCGCCTCCTCAGCAGCGCTAAGGATGTCCGACTGCAGCTTAGGCCTTCTCCCTGCTGGCAAGTGGACATCCCCTGAAGGCTCCCGGGCTGCCAGAGTGATGTCTGATTGCCAGCTTAGGCTTGATCCCCTGGGGAGTGGGCCTAAGCCAGCATGTGGACATCACCTGAGGGGTCCCAGACTGCAAGAGGGCACAGGCCAGGCTGAGGGATGACCCCAAGTGCACAAATTTTTGTGCACCAAGCCTCTAGTAGGTATAGATGCATGAATCTACCAAAAAAAATAAGCATTTTATATTTTTTGTGAAAACTTCTCAATTTCTTCAGAACTTGATTTATTTTGCTGTGAGTCTAATATTTATTTAAAATGGCAAAGTAATGTGTTGACTGGAGGACAGTAGATTAGGTTTATAAAATTTATAACCTGGCAATTTGTGGTATGGGAAGCATGCTTATTTACAAGGTTGACATATCTACGTGTATACTGCAAAGATGGTCTTTTTCAGAAACATGATTTGTAGCCAGCACATCTGTTGTTCTTATGTTAGGGATTAGAGTGAACTATTTTGGTTGAACTTCAGCTGTAGAGTAACAGAATGTTAAAGCAACTTGTTAAAAAGGTGTTCCCTCTTTCAAATTTTGTTTCTTTATAATGAACTTTTTTTAAAAATTTTTTATTTAATTACATAAAGTATTACAAAGATTAGTACAAATATCTCTTTTTTCCCCTGCCCTTCCCCCAGAGAAAACCTCATTCTTTATTTAAAAAATAGAAGTTTTATGTGGTTTTAAGTTGTATTTTTGTCATTCTATAGCATTTAGATGTTATCTAAGCATTTTAAATGTTAACTTATGTCCAAGTTTGATATTGTTCAGTAACAATTTTTCATAAAACCTTATCAACAGCCCTGGCTGAGTTGCTCAGTTGGTGGTGCATCACCTCATATGCCAAAAGGCTGTAGATTCCATTCCTGGTCAGGGCACATACTTAGGTTTTGGGTTCAATCCTAGGGTTTGTGTAGGAAGCAACCAATCAATGTTTTCCTCTCAGCTATATCCCTCCCACACACACACACTTCCTTGGAGTCTTGTTCCTTTGAATGTGAGATTGTTTTTGTTTCTTTTAAAAATCTCAGATAAACTGTTGTAGCTTTTCCCTTCAAATGGAATTATATCATTTTCATTAGGGCTTGTTAGGAAATCCTGACTATTATGTTACATTCCCAAGAGTTAATAAACTGCATGCATACAATCTCTATGAAAGGGAAAATTTCCCCCACATATTTCTGTTGTAACTTTTAACAAATATTAATCATTTAATTGATCAGTCTTCAGGAAACTGACCTTTATTTTCTTTGTTTCTCAAAACAGCAGCAACAACAACATTCAAATTAAAAATGATTTAATGTTTCAATTCTGCTTAAAAGAATATATACGTATCATCTAAAAGTTTCATTGAAGTAAATTATAGAAGGAAGAGGGATAGAGTAGGAATGCCTAGCTTTCAAGTTGCCCAGTCTAGATCAGTCCTTCTTAAACCTTAAAGTGCATATGGATCTCCTGAATATCTTGTTAAAATGCAGATTCTGGTTCAGTGATTCTGGAGTAGAACCTGAGTTGGCATTTCTCACCACCTCCCAAGCGGTGGTGGTGGGAGCCTCTCCTGCCTCCTCCCAAGTGATGCACTACCAGTAAGTTGCTAGTCCATGGACCACACTTTGAGATACAGGGGTCTAAATAGACTGTCCTTAATATTCATAGAATACTCTGCCTACAGATCATATTTGACATACATTTGCAAACATTTTTGTTGCCATCATAACAAAGTTGAACAATGGTATAGTCATCTTCTAGAGAATGAGAGATCATATAATATTAACTTACTTAGAAAGAATCCATGACTGTGAGCCTCCTTAGTACTGTCTTTCTAGATAGCTGAGCTACACATACAACTAAACAGACTGACACATAAACAAAAATCAAATTGTTAGACCTAAATGTTCACAAATTATTAGACTGGCCAAATATATTTGTGATATGGAAGGATACATCTTTATTGCTTTTGTTTTGATTTTGTGAACTGTTATCTACCTAGTAAGGAAAGAAATTCTTTGCTAGGTAAGAGAAGTTATTCAAGCAGGCGCCGGGGTACAGGTGGGGCATATGAATGAGTGAGGACTGCTGGGAGTGGCTGGGGAGCGGTGTCACAGAGAGGGTGCACATGGTTCCATCACCGTCATAAAGCATGGCAGACTAGCATGGCCAGAGCTTCAGCTTTTCAAGAAAAGCCAAAAATAAAAATTTCATGTGAAAGTTCCCAATTTTAAAATGTTGGCTACTAAATTTAAATTCTTTTAAAACATTATGTGGGCCAAGGAAACACATCTGTGTCCCAGACACAGCCCTTGAGCTACCCACTTACAATGTCTAATGTTGTAGACTACACTAAAGTCTCATGTTTTGAAAAATGAATTTTCAAAATGAAACTTTCTGACCTTTGTCTTTAGACACTTTAGGCAGAAGAAATAGACTCTGCTTTATGTATTTGGAGGTACTGGAGTAAGATTGGTGTGTGATCAGTAAACCTGTCTTTTCATCTTCTTTCACATTCCAGATTACAGGACTGGCCCATGTTTCACTCAGGTCAACAACCAGATGTGCCAAGGGCAGCTAACAGGCATTGTCTGCACGAAGACTCTGTGCTGTGCCACCATTGGCCGGGCCTGGGGCCACCCCTGTGAGATGTGTCCGGCCCAGCCTCAGCCCTGCCGGCGGGGCTTTATCCCCAACATCCGCACTGGAGCTTGCCAAGGTGAGTTAGCCGTCTGCCTATGTACAGAGTCACTCACATGTCAGGTCTTCTTTCACTGCACTTGGAGGACCTGCCACTATGGGGAGTAACCTTTAACCCTGTACCATTTCTGAGAGCAGCTTCATTAGCAAGCATGACCAGAGGTGGCTTATCTTTTGGGCACCTAATAACTAATTATTTTTCAACTCTTGACATAAATGGAGAAGCGAGAGGTAATATGAAAAATTGGAGAAAATTTTAAAATACAGTTTAAGATGTTTAATAGAGTCAGAAGACAAACCACTCCATGTTTTCATCCACTTGGCACTCTATGCTCTCTCCCATAGCTTCTCAAACTATACACATGTAAATACTCAGGAAAAACATTTTATTCTTTTTTCCTAATCTCATTCAAGTTATGAGAACCCAAGCCTAGGCAATAGGGAGAAGAGAGCTACCCAATATTATTATTATTAGTGGCTTCAAAGACAAAATGTGGACTTTCAGAATTATAGTTATTTCAGAGTTTATAACCTGGTTGTTTGCTATCTTGTCTGCAGGCAATTTTCCCAGACTCATTCTGATACATATCATAATATTTAAAAACCCAGGGTCCATTAATAGCCAACCAAAGGCTTGACCAAACAATGGAGGTCAGTCCTGTAGTCAGTGCTGGGTTACAGTGGTGACCCAGCACTGAAGGCCGAGGCGGCTATGGATCAGGCCCGGGGAGAGGCCAGGAGAGAGAGGCAGGGTCTGATCCACAGCCTCCATAGCAGCTGTTGATCAGCCATTGCCTCTCTCTTTCTCTCCGGCTTCCTCAGCAGCCACACCTCTGTTTCTCTCCAGGCCTCTGCAGGGGCTACTGATCAGCCCTGCCTCTCTGATCAGCCCGGGATATAGGTCTGGAGATGCTGACTGGCATAGAAACCGACCAATCAGAACCAAATCTCGGTGAACTGTGAGAAGCTAATGGTTGCCTAGGAGGCAGAGCTTTTGACACTGACTGGCATAGAAACCGCCCAATCAGAACCAAATTGGCTGGCAGGGGAGGGCAGTTAGGGGCTATCAGGCAGGCAGGTAGAGGCAGTTAGAAGTGATCAGGCAGAGGGGTTAGGGGTGATCAGGCAGGCAGGCAGGTGAGCAGTTAGGAGCCAACAGTCCCAGATTGTGAGAGGGTGCAGGCTGGGCTGAGGGAACGCCCCCTCCATGCACAAATTGCGTATACCAGACTACTAGTTTTATATATCAAGGCTAGATTAGGTCTCTGAAGATACTGCAACAGTAAACTCTAAGCCAAAAATGGTTACATATTCACTGGATAATTGCCTTAATTTCAAGCCGCCATAATTCTTATCATTTTTTTTTTGGCTACTTCTCTGATATCATATGTACTAAACCCATTTTTAGAGCTTAGAAACAGAGCTCTGTAATGAACTTTCAAAAGGCAGTAGGATCATAGAAAAGTACTCTTGTGTTATTCAAAGAAATTCTATTATTCATATTTTAGACATGGGAGTTAGGTTTATATCTAATCTAATAAAAGAATAATATGCAAATTGACCATCACTCCAAGATACCAAAGCCACGCCCACCATCCAAGCCACTGCTGCTAGCCAATCAGAGCAGCTGTATGCAAATTAACACAGCCAAGATGGCGGCCAGCAGCCACAGAGCTAGAACAAGCAGGAAGCTTCCATTGCAACTGCCTGACTAGGCCAGCGGGCCTCTGCTCAAGTAACAATGTTTCAATTATAGAAGCCACGGAGCTGAAGCAAATGGAGGCTTACATTGCCTGCTCAAGGTAACAACATTTCAATTATAGAAGATAAATAAACCCCAGAAACCTGATTTCAGCCAGCCTTGCTGGGACCTTGGGTCAATGGGAGCTGTGCGCAGCCTGAAAACGGCCCTCAGCCCCTCACCCAGGCTCGCCACACCCCCATGGAGTGAGGGTGTCCACTGGGGGGGCTTGGCCAGCCTGCAAACAGCCATCAGCCCCTCACCTAGGTTGGCCAGGCACGCCAACAGGTGAACATCCGCCCCCTGAGGGGGTCCCAGACTGTGAGAGGGCACAGGCTGGGCTGAGGGACCCCCCCCCCCCGAGTGCACAAATTTTTGTGCACCAGGCCCCTAGTGTTATAATAAAATCATATACAAAATTAGATCTGAAGTTTTTCAAATTGATGTTAATATCCCGTGGCAGAGGCAGAGATGTCATCTACTCAGCCCATGTAAATGGCATATTACAGGAAGCCAGTCCAGTGTCCTAAAACTCAAATGAGAATTATAGATTGCAGAGTTTGTACATAGCCTCAATTGATATAACTACCAGTCTGATTACATATAGTTCCTGATAAAGCAATAATATTTTAAATAGAAGATAAGTTATACTATAGATTAGTATTCACTATACTACATAGATTTCCAAGATAAGTATGTAAATTACCATATAACTTATATAGATTACTATTAAAGATGAAGAACTGCATAGATTTAGTAGATTAATACTGACTAGACTTGTTAGAGTAACACTTTTTGTTTATTCTAATATACTTGCTTATTTGTCTTTATTCTCCCCCAGCTAGAATGTAAGCTTCATTAGGGCAGAAATATGTTTTATTCATTAATGTCTCTGTTTTACTCATTAATTACAGTGTCTAACATACAATTGGTGCTTAGTAAATATATTTTGAATTAATAAATGTGATTAAAATTAAAATACTTCCCAAAACCACTTTTCATAGAAATAGTCCAAGTTGAGAAAAGCCTTTAACTTCAGCCAGAAAATCCCAAGTTGTTGACACTCCTCATCTTCTGTATTTGCACATAGCTTTTCTAGCCTGCTATTTTGTCAGCGAGCTCCAGTTTTCTGAACACAGTTACTAAAAATGTTTGACCTGATCTCAAACTTTCTGAATGTCCTTCAGGATTTGGTAATGTCTGAAGTCCTGTTTATTTGATTATGTTTATGTATCAAAGATAAGTTTTGGGCTCCATTTCCCTTAAAAATCTAATAGATTAATAGAGCATCAGGAGCAAAATGAAATTTGCCACATGGTTAAAATGTCTGGAAAAGGAAGTTTAAAAAGTTCTGCTTTATTTCAAAATCATGGCATAGTCAGAAAGTTCTCAATTAAATAGTAATCCGCAGTTTAGGCTATTTTAAGACCACATCTTACTGTGATTTTATTTTTCCCTTTAAATTTCTAGACTGTTTCCCAAACACTGCTGCCAAATTAACTTGGAAGATAATAGGGCATGAAAAAATAACATAATAAAACATGATATGTACATGTCATACTTTTCTTTATAATAGTCATCTTTTAATAGGATAATTAAATGTTTTTATAGAGTTGCCAAGTTTCAGCTGTGTAGATGATAACTGTAAATATCTTAATATTGGTTCTAAAACATGGTTTATATTAATGAAGGGAGGACATTCTGAAGTTCTGAACATAATGTTACCCCATAGGTGACGCAATTAGAAAATTACCGTCAATGGCCTAAGAGGGACTGAAACATGATCATGTAATAAACAGAATAACTGAAATATCAGGGCCAACAGAAAATTAAATGTTTTTCAAAAATTAACCTATAAGGAAAGCAGTTAATATAACTGTTGCCATATTGACTTTTTGGCCTTAAATAAACAGTGTTGCAAAGGTGGGCATTCCTAGGTTTCTATGAGGTCAGGCATGGTGAGTCTTGACTCCTTTCATATTGAGAGCCATTTCAGTTCAAGTCCCTGTGCCTATGGCTAATCCACGTGTAATCTTGTATGGTATTTTATTCTATTTTATTATATAGTAAAAGGATCAAAACTAATTAACATAGATCTTAAGATTTAAGCTATCATAAAATGAGAAACTTAAAAGTTTTAAAAATTGGTGTTAGGCGCCTTTTTAAGAATATTTACAAATTTTAAACTGCAATGTACATATGCTGTTTTCTCTCTCTCTTCCCCTCCCTCCCTTCCAGTCTCTAAACATCAATTAAACAAATATCCTTGAGTGAGGATTAACAACAATAACTAAGAAAAAAAAAAGAATGAAAATAGGACAAGGAAACTGCAGGGAAAATATAAATAAATGAAGCCAAAATAGCAAATCATTATCAGATAGAGTGGAATTCAAGGACAAAAAAGAAAAAAACTGAGTCAGAAAAGAATATGGTTAAAAATTGCAACTCAGTAAGAGGATATAAGCAGTACAGACCCCAAATCACTTACTGCAAAATAAATGCTGGCGTGACCTCTTTTCCAATGGTATATTGTACAGAATTATTTAATTCCTTTAGCTGGACTGCACATGAATAATGTAGAGAAGTTTAATCTCAGCTGAAAATAGATAAATATGACTAGTTCCTCCATTGTAGAGTGGGAGGAAGATGTCCAAAGTAGAAAGTTATTTATAGGCCTTCTATATAGCACTAAATAAAAAGGAGATTTGGTTCATTTGATTAGCATAAATTATTAACGACAAATTTATCTTGGCTGTCTATATTGACTAAGTTAACCAGATCATTACAAAGTTCAATTTTAATTCATATTGTGTGAATATAAAAGCCATTCCAATACAATTCAAAAATTTTACTTAAAATATACTTGATTATAGAAACTCTTATTTAAAATAGCAGAATATTCCCCTTCTTCTAACAAGAAAAATATATAATAGAAAAGAAGGCATGCTAAAATAAAGTTCAGCCACCCCCCCCCCCCATTAAAAGAAGTGAGGAATAGCCCTGACTGGTTTGGCTCAGTGGATAGAGTGTCAGCCTGCAGACTGAAGGGTCCCAGGTTCTATTCCAGTCAAGGGCATGTACCTTGGTTGCGGGCACATCCCCAGTAAAGGGATGTGCAGGAGGCAGTTGATCGATGTTTCTCTCTCATCGATGTTGCTAGCTCTCTTATCTCTCTCTCTTCCTCTCTGTAAAAGATCAGTAAAATATTTTTTTTAAAAAAAAGAAGTGAGGAACATATGCAGTTGTTGGAAGTCACTGGGACAAGGAGAATCTTCTATGAGTATCAACATCCTTAAATGCCATTCAGTGGTTGTGGATGTTCCATTGGAGAGGAAGAGAACATCCCTGTGAGACAGATCTACTGGACACCCTCAGAGTAATGAAGAGATGGTGAAGGAGAAACTTTGGAGGCAAACCATTTCTCGTATCCCCTACCCAGCCTTCCAGCTCAGAGACACTCTCAGAGGTAAAGGAGAGGAAAGGTAAAAGAAGATGTAAGAATCACTCATGAGCAAAACAGAGAGTTAGTATCTGAAAAGTCATAAGGTGGGAACCACATCACCACCTGAAAGTTGAAAATGGATACCCCGGGGAGGGGTGTGGAATGGTGGGAGTTTGGTGTGAAACTGTTTCAAGCAATTTCTTATGGAAGTTTTTAAACCAATCTATTTCCTCTTGGCTATCTACCCCATTTCTTGCTTCAGCAGAAAATGACACCATTTAAAGAGTAGTAAAGAGCCCTAACTGGTTTGGCTCAGGGGATAGAGCATCAGCCTGTGGACTGAAGGGTCCCGGGTTCATTTCCAGTCAATAGCATGTATCTTGATTGCGATCACATCCCCAGTAGGGGGTGTGCAGGAGACAGCTGATTAATGTTTCTCTCTCATCATTTCTTTCTCATCGATGTTTCTAACTCTCTATCCCTCTCCCTTCCTCTCTGTAAAAAAATCAATAAAATATATTTTAAAAAAAGAGTAGTAAAGAGAAAAGTCTTACATAAAAAAACACACAAAAACAAACAAAAAACTTGAAAAAAGGAGAGAAAGATATTTCAATAAAGGCAGATGAATATGTTTCACAGAGTTCCCAAATAAATCCCAAGTTCATATACTTCTTTCTTATCTCAAGGAAATAAAAGACAGTGAGAGTTATAAGTTAGTAAGACACAGATAAAAATGAATTGATAATACTCAAGAAATAAATTGAAAAAGGATTTAAATTTTTACCTAGTGGAAGGCAAATAATGCATGTATACATATTTAAATACAGATCCTATATAATAAAAGGATAATATGCAAATTGACCCTAAGAGCAGAATGACTTGGGAACAACTGGTCACTATGACACAGACTGACCACCAAGGGGCAGATGCTCAATGCAGGAGCTGCCCCTGGTGGTCAGTGCACTCCCACAGGGGGAGCTCTGCTCAGCCACAAGCCAGGCTGACAGCTGCCAATACAGCGGTGGTGGTGGGAGCCTCTCCTGCCTCCTTAGCAGTGCTAAGGATGTCTGTCTGCAGCTTAGGCCTGCTCCCCACTGGCAAGTGGACATCTCCTGAAAGGCTCTCGAGCTGCCAGAGGGATGTCTGACTGCCAGCTTAGGCCTAATTGCCCGGGGAGTGGGCCTAAGTCAGCAGGTGGACATCCCCCAAGGGTTCCCAGACTGTGAGAGGGCACAGACCAGGCTGAAGAACCCACCTGAGTGCATGAATTTTTGTGCACTGGGCCTCTAGATTATATATATATATATATATAAATAGATTATATATATATATAATCTTTATATATATATATATAAAGAATCAGTGACAATGGGTAAACTTAAGGAAATCAATAGTCAATGTCAAAGAACAGTAAAGAATGATTATAAGCAAACTGATACATAATGAAGTCAGACTAGAGAAAGCAGATGAAAGGAACTGAAAATATGCTCAAAGATAAAATAGAAAAATTTTCTAAAATAGATAAAGGCTTCAATATGTATATTGAAAGCACAAAACTAAAGAGAAGAAGAAAAGATAAGTGAATCCTGAGGGCTTAGGAAGAATAAGCAAGTTGGTTTTTTGTTTTTGTTTTTTAAAAAGGAAATATCCCAACTCTTCTCCGACTTCTGTGTAACATCTCATTGACCAAAAAAAGCAGTGTAGCAGTGTCTACACGCTTCTGAGGTAAGAATCTGTACTTCATTAGGCTTATATTGAAAAAAATAGTTTCTTTGTAGAGTATTAATTATGGGGGCCAGAGTGGAAACAAAGAAAGGTGCCTGCATTAGTATAGGTGATATATGATGGAGGATGAGACCAGAGTAGAGGCAGAGGGGAGATTTGAGACATATTTGGGAAGTAAAACTTGTTACTGATGGAATGATGTGAGACAAGAGAAACAGAGTTTGTCTCCTAGGTTTCTGACTTTGAGAATGAATAAATGATGATGACATCATTGAGAGGGAATCATGCTCTGGTCTTTTTATTACAAGTGCAGAGTCCTACAGGTGGTAAGTTATCAATATTTGCTTGATGAGATGATCATTTATTCATTAGAATTATGTGAGTACATGAACATGTATTCTGGCTGAATTGAACCATATTGAATGGTTGCTAAGATACCCTGTTTTTCTCATATTTCAGAATGAAATTGTTGTACTTAAAAGACTGACATTCCTTTTTATAGAAAAACTAGGGGCCCAGTGCACAAAAATTTGTGCACTCGAGGGAGTTCCTCAGCCTGGCCTGTGCCCTCTCGCAGTCTGAGACCCCTTGGGGGATGTCCATCTGCTGGCGTGCCTGGCTAGCCTGGGTGAGGAGCTGATGGCCATTTCAGGCTGCTCACATTCCCTTCAGGGTTTGGGTACCTACGTGGGTGACTGGCCAGCCTGGGTGAGGGGCTGAGGGCCGTTTTGAGGCTGCCCACAGCTCCCATTGACCCAACGTCTCAGCAAGGCAGGCTGGAATCAGGTTTCTGGGGTTTATTTATCTTCTATAATTGAAACTTTGTTGCCTTAAGTGGAGGCCTAGGCAGGCAAGAAGCCTCCTATTTGCTTCAGCTCCGTGGCTTCTATAATTGAAATATTGTTGCCTTGAGCAGAGGCCCAGCCAGCCTAGGCAGGCAGTTGTAACGGAAGCCTCCTGTTTGCTCTAGCTCTGTGGCTGCTGGCCTCCATCTTGGTTGGGTTAATTTGCATACAGCCACTCTGATTGGCTGGGGGCATGGCTTGGCTGGGGGTGTGGCTTAGGTGTCTTGGAGTGATGGTTAATTTGCATATTACTCTTTTATTAGATTAGAAGACAAGTACCATGTGGAACTTCACAGAGACGAGAAATAAGAACTTACATTTTAGAAATGGAACCAATATGGCTCACATTTATTTTTATGGAAATACTAGAGTCTCTGTGCACGAATTTGTGCACCAGATGGGTCCCTTGGCCTGGCCTGCAGGATTGGCCTGAAACTGGCTCTCCAACATCCCCTGAGGAGTCCTGGATTGCGAGAGGGTGCAGGCCAGGCCGAGGGAACCCACTGGTGCATCATAGGGGCTGGGGAAAGATGTGGGAAGTTGGCCAGCAGTGAGAGACCAAAGGAGAGCTCGAGGGTGTGTCTAGCCTGTTTAGCTCAGTCCCGATTGAATTGATCCCAGAAATAAATTAACCTACAGGTTGCAGCATCTGCCCCCTGGTGGTCAGTGCACATCATAGCAACTGGTCGACTGCCCCCTCGTGGTCAGTGCATGTCATAGTGAGCAGTGGAGCAGCCTTAGCATATCATTAACATACTACACTTTGATTGGTTGAATGGCCAACCAGTCAACCAGACACTTAGCATATTAGGCTTTTATTATATAGAACAAGTACTATGTATTACTATCTATGGATTGTAAATATAAGAACTTATATTTTAAAAGTGGATCTAATTTGGTGACAAGCAAAGTTCAGAAACATTCACTATTAAATATAGTAATAGGAATTGGTCCTTGGTCCCCACAGATAAAAATTAAATAAACCATTTTTTAAAATATATTTCTTCAGTGATTTCAGAGAGGAAGGAAGAGGGAGATAGAGAGGTAGAAACATCAGTGATGAGAAAGAATCATTGATTGACTGCCTCCTGCACACCCCATACTGGGGATCAATCCCGCAACCCAGGCATGTGCCCTTGACCAGAATTGAACCTGGGACCTTTCAGTCCGCAGGCCAACACTCTATCCACTGAGCCAAACTGGCCTAGGGTGAATAATTTTTATATGTACCCCTGCACAAATTTTCCATATTTTAGTGTGAACTAAAAGCAATATAGCATCTAATACTAATTTATATAATAAAATTAGTTTGATCTTCTATAGCAAGTTTATTTGGAGAAGTTGGAGAGTAAATGAGTTCATGACTGGAATTACTATTGCTTTGTTACATTATTTATAACCTTATAGAATAGACTGAAGTGATTATATAAGGTTTAGATTTCAAAACATTTAATTTTGTCCCATAAAATTCTTACATGTGATTTGAAGTAATTCTACAGGTAAAGAAATAATAACATTGTGCCTGAATTAAGGGCTGAATGGAAATCTGGGCAGTGGAAAACTAATCAGACATTAGTAGTTGCTTATGTCAGCATTTTGAAGATGTAGAAATTCTTATAGTTTAAGGTCTGAGTCTTGTTTTTTGTTAGTTTTATAGAGAGCATTTGTCTATGCCTCTAGTTCAAGTTCATTATTTCTATTAGGTTTCTTTAAAATTTCCTTTTTTTCATGATTAACTTGATCTACCTAAAAGAAATTAATTCTGTGTAACTATGTAGTCTAGGATACTTCAAAAAATAAGGTTTTATCTTTCCTTCTAGGAAAATACTATGTAGGAAGTTTGCTTTTTCCTTTGAAAAATTACTAAATCTAAATAGGTAGTCAAAAGATTTTATGAATAGTATTAAGGGATTTATAGGTTTGGCTTTGTTTTCCAGCTTATACCATGATATTCTTTGATTTATCTGCCAGGAAAAGAGGTTTCTAGGGATGTTTTATACCACATTGTAATGAGAGTGAAAATGTAGTACATTTAAAAAATAATGTGGTTTGAATGTTCTGAATTAAACTGTTTGGTATATAGACATCTTGTCATATATTTCACTGTAGTTGCTTTTTGTTTGAGTCAGTTATCCTTAATAAGACTATTTTTGTGGACTGAGAGATCACATAAAATAAAAATAACTATGTAAAGGTGCCAAGTTTGGATTGTGGTTAGTATTTTAGATCTGTACTAAGTTTTGTCATTTTTCTAGGCCATTTTAATAAGGGTTTCAGTTATGACCCGTTTTACATGATAGTATAGTAATGTATCACAGTAATTGCCTTCAGTCAACATGATTAGGAAACTGGATGATAAGAGCCCTCTTTCTGGCTGATGTATTGGGAGGCATTTCCTATGAGCAGGTAGTACTAAGCAAGGAAAGGCACCTGAGTAAGAGTTAAACTCTAATTGCTTAGGTTTTCACATACTCAGAGTTAGCCTGGTAGAGGTATGGGGGGATAAATGGTGATGGAAGAAGACTTAACTTGGGTGGTAGACACACAATACAATATACAGATGATATATTATAGAATCGTACACTTGAAACCTATATAATTTTATTAACTGTTGTTATCCCAATAATTTATTTTTATTTTTATTTTTTTTTAATTCTCACCTGAGGATATTTTTTTCTATTGATTCTTTTAGAGAACGTGAAGGGGGAGAGAAAGAGAGACAGAGACAGAGAGAGAGAGAAAGAGAGAGAGAGAGAGAGAGAGAGAGAGAGAGAGAGAGAGAGAGAGAAACATCAATGTGAGAGAGACACATAGATTGGTTGCCTCCAGGACTGGGGATGGAGCCTGCAACCAAGGTACATGCCCTTAACTGAAATCACACCTGTGACCCTTCAGTCTGAAGGCCAATGCTCTAACCATTGAGTAAACCAGCCAGGGCTCACCCTAATAAATTAAATAAAAAGTTAAGAAAACTTTTAAAAGACGTCTACCATAATTTTAGTATAAAAATATTCTGGGCTGTTGTAAACAGTTTTATTGACAGATTAGGGGCCCTGTGCACGAATTCATGCACCTTGAAAGGAATTGTGGGCCGTGAGGCTGTGGTGGGTACAGCTGATCTTGGCTCATCCTCCAGACCCGTCTGACCCCTACCACTGTAGCCCCCAGTTCCCTCTCTGCCAGAAGCCCTGCTCCTTCCGTCGCTACTTCCATACGCTGATAGTGCCAGCCCCGCTTGCACCCGCTGATGGCATGGAGGATTCGGGGCTGGTGTCAGCAGTGGGTGCAAGTGGATCCAGTGCCATCAGCAGGTGCGAGAGGTGGCTGCTACCCTAATCGCCCCTCAGGAGCAGGGGGAGGTGGAGCAGCCCTCGGTGATGAGGGTCAGCAGCCACAGCTCACACCTGCTGACGTTGCCAAATAATCTGGACCAGCACCGAGTGCTGGCAACAGGGGCACGAGCGCCAGGTGGGACCGTGGTGCGCGGGAGCAAAGAATTTTCAGTAACCACCAGAGGCTCACCCTGATAACAGCAGCCAGCGCCCCGCCTTGGTCTGGTGCCCCTACTCACCCGCTCCACAATTCTGCCACGGCTTATGCCCACTATGTTTCGTGCTCTGCTGCCTGCTGCCGACATCTGTTGTGTTCTGCATGTGCTCCTGGTGGTCAGTGCACGTCATAGTGACCGGTTGTTTGGTTCTGCTGTTTGGTCTATTTGCATATTAGGATTTTACATATATAGACTAGAGGCCTAATGCACAAAAATTTGTGCACTCAGGGAGGTCCCTCAGCACAGCCTGTGCCCTATTGCACTCTGGGTCCCCTCGGGGGATGTCCACGTGCTGGCTTAGGCCTGGTTCCCGGAGGATCAGGCCTAAGCTGGCAGTCAGATATTCCTCTGCAGCCCAGGAGCCCTTGAGGGATTTCCACTTGCCAGTGGGTACCAGGCCTAAGCTGCAGTCAGACATCCTTAACACTTCTGAGGAGGTGGGAGAGACTCCCGTGCTGGTAGCCGTCAGTCTGGCTTGTGGCTGAGCAGAGCTTTCACTGTGGGAGCACACTGACCACCAGGGGGTAGCTCCTGCATTGAGCGTCTGCCCCCTGATGGTCAGTGTGTGTCAGAGTGACCAGTCATTCCCAGTTGTTCTGTTATGGTCAATTTGCATATTACCCTTCTATTATATAGGATATTATATAGTGTAGAGGCCTGGTGCACAGGTAGGGGCCATCTGGTTTGCCCTGAAGGATGTCCCGGATCACAGTGGGGGTCCTGCTGGGGTACGTGGCCAGCCTGGGTAAGGGGCTGATGGCTGTTTGCAGGCTGGCCACAGACCCTTCAGGGCGTGGGGGGGAAGGTCCTGCTTTGGTGCCTGGCCAGCTTGGATGAGAGACTGAGGACTCTTTTCAGGCTGGCCACACCCCCTTCAGGGTGCGGGTCCTTATTGGGGTACCTGGCCAGACTGGGTGAGGGGCTGAGGGCCATTTTCCAGGTGGCCATACCCCCTTCAGGGTAGGGGTCCCCGCTGGTGTGCCTAGCCAGCCTGGGTGAGGGGCTGATGGCTATTTACAGGCTCGCCAAGCCCCCCATCAGGGACCCTCAACCCATGAGGTTGTGGCCAGCCTGGGTGAAGGGCTGAGGGCCATTTTCAGGCTGCCCACAACCCCTTCAGGGTGGGGGATTCCCCCTGGGGTGCCTGACCAGCCTGAGTGAGGGTCTGATGGCCATTTTCAGGCTGGCCATGTCCCCTGGTGGCCCAAGCTCTCAGCCTCACCTTTTTATTTTTATTTTTCTGGTATTTATTTATCTTCTATAACTGAAACCTTGTTGTCTTGAGTGGAGCCCAGGGGCAACACTGGCTCCCAGCTCCCCTTGAGTGGAGGCCACGCCAACTGGAAGCAGGTATCTGGGATTTATTTATCTTCTGTATTTGAAAATTCATAGCCTTGAGTGGAGCCCATGGCCACCAGAACAGGTGGGAAGCTTGGCTTCCTCCATCGCTGGGGGCAACCCAAGCTTCCTGCTCACTCTAGCTCTGTGGCTGCGCCATCTTAGTTGGATTAATTTGCATACTCGCTCCTGATTGGCTTGGTGGATGTGGCTTGTGGGCATGGCTTGAGCGTAGTGGAGGGATGGTCAGTTTGCATGTTTCTCTTTTATTATATAGGATAGCTAAAACAAGGGAGAAATGTACAGATGCTAGGCCCTTTTGTAGGCTTAGATTCTCTTTTACAAACTAACATACACCAAACTTGTGGACTTATCAAAAAATAACAGGGTGAATCAGTATATACTGACATAGAGATGTACCCACAAAACCTTTTTTTAATGAGAACAGCAAGATGTAGAACAATACATAGAGTATGATCTTATATGTGTTAAACTGACCACCACTCTGAATGTGTAAGAGTGAAAATACAGCTAACTTATTTTAATGGTTATATCTTTAATTTTCTATTTTTGTATAATTAACATTTATTACAATGAGCATGTTATTTTGTAAAGATATATTAATAAATGTATATTAGCCTTTTAATTTGAATAATGCAAATTTACATATTCTTATATGTTTATTTTTATGTTCAGTGTTTATCATGACAGCACACTGAATTAGATACTATTATCTTCTACACAGTGAGAAAGTAAGTCAAATTTACATAGATATGAAATGATAGATTACAAAACTCTAAATCAAAGGATTTTTTCCCCAGTCCCCAATAGTATGTTAGCTATAGTTTTTTGAATATCTTCTTCATCAGCTGAGGAAGTTCCCTTTTATTCCTAGTTTACTGAGATTTTTTTTAAATGATGAATAAGTGGTGAATTCTGTCACTTGCTTTTTTCACATGTACAAGATAATCATGTTTTCTCTTTCTTAATCTGTTAATATGATGAATTAAACTGATTAATGTTTGAATGTTGAAATAACCTTAAATTCCTAGGTTAACCCTACTTGGTCATGATGTACTAACATTTTTATTTATTAACTAGAGGCCTAGTGTACAAAATTTGTGCATGCGTAGGGTCCCTAGTCCTGGCTGGTGATCAGGACTGATCTGCAGGGCAACTGGTGGAGCCATTGGAGGCTCCTGCTGGCTCCCACCTTGGCCATCCTGGCGCCACCCACTCGCCAGCCCTGCCCCCCACTGCTGCTACTGCTGGTCGCCTCTTGGGAGGTGACCAGCAGGGCGAACAGGGGCTGGTGCCCGCCCTCTTGCCAGCTGACCCCACACCCCACCATCACTGCCTGTTGCCTTCCTCTGCTGGGCAATTAGCAGGGCAATCGGGGGGCCTTTGCTGGCACTCACCTTGGCTGGCCTGAGGCCTGTGGGCTGTGGGGAGCACCTGCATTGAGCATCTGATCCCTGGTGGTCAGTGTGCATCATAGTGACTAATTGTTCCATTCGGTTGATTTGCATATTAGGCTTTTATTACATAGGATAAATTTATCTTGCTAAGAATTTTTGTGTGCCTATTCCACAAATATATTGTTCTATTGTTATCTTTCTTGTAATATATTTATCTGGCTTTGGTGTCAGGGTGATGTTAGCTCAATAAAATGAGTAAGGCAATGTTCCCTCTTCTCTTCTTTGCTGTAACAATTTGTATATAACCACTATTGTTTCTTCTTAAATGTTTGAAAGAGTTCAACAGTAAAGCCATGTAGATCTGAAATTTTCTTTGTGCAAAGATTTTAAAGTATGGATTAAATTACTTTAACAGACATAGATTTACTCATGTTTGTTCTCAAGTAAGCCTTAATATTCTGATTTTTAAGGAATTTGTACATTTTGTCTTAATTGGTGAATTTAATGCCATATAGCTGTCAATACTATTTCTTTTTAATCTCTATGGAATTTGTATTGTTATACCCACTCTTATTCCTGATACTGATCATTCATCATTCTCTGTCTTCTTTATCTTGATCAGTCTGGACAGAAATCTGTCAGTTTTACTTATTTAAAGATAGCCAGGTTTTGTAGTTACTGATTTTCTTTGATTTTCTTTCTGTTTGACAGCTGTTCTATTTTTTATTTTTTACTTTTGTTTACTTTAGGTTTAATTTTCTCTTTTTAAACTTGCTTATATAAAAACTTAGAGCACCAATTTTAGATATTTCTCTTTTTGTAAATTAAGCGTTTTAATGCTCTGTATCTATTTCTACATACCACTTTACCTGCATCTCAGAAATGTTGATTTCTTGTGCTTTCATTTTCATTTAATTAAAAATGTGTTCTGATTTTTTATGTGATTTTTTCTTTGACCTGTGGATCATTTCAAAGTATATTGTTTAAATTCCACATATTTGTGGATGTCCCAGATATTTTCTGATACTAATTTCTTGTTTAACTTTGTGTTTAGAGAACATAGTTTGGGTGATTTTAATCCTTTTACATTAAACTAGAGGCCCAGTACATTCAGCCTGGCCTGTGCCCTCTTGCAATCGGGGACACCTTGGGGGATGTTGGACTGCCAGTTTCAGCCTAATCCCCACTTTCGGGCCAAAACCAACAGTCGGACATCCCCCAAGAGATGTAGTAGTGCACAAAGCAGCAGACGTCCTGGGAGAAGCCTGAGCCCCTGCTGGGCACTGCGCCACTCCTGCTCACCCTGGCCCTGCTGTGCCTGATGCGCCGCCACCACTCAGTAGCACTGCTGTGGAAGCGGGAGAGGCTCGTGCCACCACAGCTGCACTTACCAGCTGTGAGCCCAGCAGCATCTGGCACCCATCAATCAGCGGAGCAGCACTCTCACTCTCACTGTGGGAGCACTCCCACTGACCAACAGGGGGCAGCTCCTGCATTGAATATCTTCCCCCTGGTGATCATTGTGCATCATAGCGACTGGTTGACTGGCTGTTTGGTCATTAGGTCACTTAGGCTTTATATATAGAGATGAGTCTTTTTACATGCCCTAAGAATATAGTGTATCTTGGTAAATAAATATCTGTGTGCTCTTGAAAATAATGTGTATTCTGCTAAAGTTGGAAGTTGGGTAGAGTGTTCTATAAATGTAAATTAGGACAAGTTTGTTGAAAGTGTACTCAGATCTTATATATCCTTGCTGATTTTTATTCTACTTATTGTATTAGTCCACTTATTCTATTTGTTCCTAAGAGATTGATATGGAAATTAACAATTGTAATTGTGGGTTTGTTTATTTTTTTCTTTTCAGTCCTATCACTTTTTGTTCTGATTGTTTAACAGTTTGTTATCTGTGCATACATATTTCACATTAGTTTGTACTCTAATGAACTAACCCCTTTGTCATCCTGAAATATCCATCTTTATCCATGGTAATATTTCTTATTCTGATGAACACTTTGTATAATATTAAATAGCCATTCCAGCTTTCTTTTCATTAATGAACATGATATAGTTTTGTCACTTTTTACTTTTTAATCTATCTTTGACAAAGTGGGTTTCCTGTCTTGCCTTTTTAAATTAAATTTTATAATCTCAGCCTTTTTAGTTGGATTCTTTGTACCATTTACATTTTATGTAATATCAATATTATTGTGTTTAAATCTACATCTTACTATTTCTTGTATTTTTATCTCACCTATTCTTTATTTCTTTTTCTCTTTTCCTACCCCTATTAGATTGAGTATATTTTAGTATTTCATTTTATTTCCAAAATTGAGTTGTTAACTCTGCCTCTTTGTTTATGTTGTAATTTGTTTCTCGTTTCTTATTTAACTTAATACAGTCTATTTTCAAATAATAATATGCCATTTCACTTATGCTTTTCTGCTTTAATCCTCTATGCTATTGTGGTTGAACTTTTTACTTCTATGTATTTTATAACTTCCAGAATACAGTATTGTTATTGTTGCTGTTATTTTCAACTATCAGTAATCTTTTTTATTTTATTTTTTAATACATTTTATTGATTTTTCACAGAGAGGAAGAGAGAGGGGTAGAGAGTTAGAAACATCGATGAGAGAGATACATCAATCAGCTGCCTCCTGCACACTCTCTACTGGGGATGTGCCCTGGACTGGAACTGAACCTGGGACTTTTCAGTCTGTAGGCTGATGCTCTATCCACCGAGCCAAACTGGCTAGGGCAGCAACCAGTAATCTTTAAGATTATTTAAAACTGAAAAATATGTCTTTTATATTAATCAAAATATTTATAATTTTTAGTGCTTTTCATTTTTTGTGCAGACCATAATTTCCATTGTATTTTTGTTTTTCCTGAAGAACTTTCTTTAACATTTTTTGTACACTCTCAGCTTTATTTATCTAAAAATCTTTATTATAGTTTCTAGAATTTAATTTTGTCAACATTAAGGATATCTGTTCCTAAGTGAATAAAAGTAATAGCTTAAAACATCTGGAAGATAATTGCCATGTCTAAAACAGAAAAGGTTTTAAATTTACAAAAAGAATACAATAACCTCAATATAGTAATGCCAAGGGATAAACAGACAACTTTCAGATGAGGAAATCTAAAAGATTACAAACATAGAAATTAATATTTAGGTATATGAAAACTAAAATTGACCATTAATATCTTTTTACAATTTTTGGGCCAAAGAAAATTAGGATATTGGATAATTATATCATGTGATGGCAAGAAAGAGAAAACACAAGAATCCTCATGAATAGTAGAGGTGTGTGGACTACTCATAGGTGTGTAGATTGCTGGTGATATTAAGACTGCTGAGGGCTTTCTGACCATTGGACATTATTTATTCATACTGGAGACCTGATGCACAAAATTTGTGCAAGAATAAGCCTTCTTTTCCCCGCTGTTGGCACCAGCTTCCCTCTGGCATGGGACCGGGGCTTCCCTCGCAGCCTCGGCTTCATCCGGAAAGATGGAAGAATGTCTGGTCTAATTAGCATAGTATGCTTTTATTATTATAGGTTGGTTATATATATATATATATATATACCCTGTTATCTAGTAATTCTGTTCTGTGTCTACAGCAAAAGAATAAGGAATCATTTGAGTCCTTCAAGTCCACGTTCCCTCAACTCCATAAAGAGACATAGAAGGAACCCATTCAATTGTAATAATTACTGAGGTGATGAGAAGTTGGAAGTACATACTGAGTGCCCATCCACAAGACAGTGAACACAGTCAGAAGTATTCTGCAGCACACCAAAGCAAGATATTTGTGGTCTATATGATAACATGGAAAGATGTTAAAAACAAAATTTCAAAACAAAAAAATCAGGAAACAAAATGAAATCTGCAACATATCCTTTAAATTAATTTAAAAATATTCATACAAAGGGGTCCTGACTCACCTCACACCATTCTCTTGAGAAAAACTGAATTTTTACTGTACATTAAAAAAAATGATAGTCTCAAAATCAGTGGTATCTATGTTTAAAAACTTTCTTTTTGCAGATGTTGATGAGTGTCAAGCTATTCCTGGGATATGTCAGGGAGGAAACTGTATCAATACAGTAGGCTCTTTTGAATGCAAATGCCCAGCTGGTCACAAGCAGAGTGAAACTACTCAGAAGTGTGAAGGTGAGTGTCTCTATTTTTTAGTGTCTCTGTATATCTAATTGATGACTCTGAATCCCAAAAACACCTTCATTTTTAATTTTGAAGAACTTTATCATAAATATAATTCTTTAATTTGATATGAAAGTGGCATCATACATAACCTTAGAGCAGTTTTGTATTGGTTTGCATATTTAATGGGTTTGATTTAGGAAGAACCAATGAGCACTTTGTATCTGGTGTAGTATCCCAGTTTCTATTTTGTAATGAGAATAAAATCCAGCTACTTACAATTTTTCCTTAATGAATTTTTGCCGTTTCACTTACAAAATTATATAAAATATTAAAATTGGGTAAAGAGAAGTATAAGTGAAATACAGTGTTCTGTGTAAAATGGTTCATATGATTTTCATACTCTGTCATACATTATACAATAAATATTCTAATTTTTATATTGAATATTATTGCTTGACTGCCCACCAAACTGAAAAATAAGCATAATTGACTCAGGGAGGATTTGGGAATTACCAAAACAGGTATTCTGTGAAAGAATAGCTTACTCAAAAAAATACATATTTTTAATAATAAAAGCTCAATGTATTGCATAAACTACATAGAGAAACCATATTGTAATGCTGAAAGTATGAGTAATGTCAGAAAATGTTTGACTGAGGAATAATACAAAAATCACCTTAAAAGATAATACTTATTTTGCCTCACTTCAATACTGCTCATGATATTGACTTCTTATATAGTTCGTAGTTATTTGATTACAAAGACAAATTTGATAACTGTTTAAAGCATTATGACTCATAGTTCACAATTCCTTTTTTAAAAAGAGTATTTCTCACCACATAAGATAGCTACACTGAGAGCTCTTATGGATAGCAACTGGGCTATATTTATCACCTTTTTATGATGATAAAAATCAAATTACTTTCTTGTTTTAATTTCAATTCTTTATTGTTTAATGTATTACATAAGTCTCCTTTCCCCCCACTGATCTCTCCTCTGTTGCCCCCAGTACATGCTCAATAATATTTTCTAAATATATTTTTATTCATTTCAGAAAAGTAGGAGAGGGAGAGAGATAGATACATCAATGATGAGAGAGAATCATTGAATGGCCACCTCCTGCATGCTCCCTATTTAGGATCAGGCCCACATTGGGGATTGGGCCCACAACCCGGCATGTGCCCTTGACTGAAATCGAACCTGGGATGCTTCAGTCCAAAGGCTGATGCTCTATACACCGAGGCAAACCAGCTAGGGCAACAATATTCTTAAAATAATAATAATTTTCCAGAATATAGTTTTAGATTATCTAATCTAATAAAAGAGTAATATGCAAATTGACCACCACTCTGAGACACCTAAGCCATGCCCACCAGCCAAGCCATGCCCCACCAGCCAATCAGAGTGGCTGTATGCAAATTAACCCAGCCAAGATGCAGGCCGACAGCCATGGAGCTAGTTCAAACAGGAGGCTTCCGTTGCACCTGGAGTAAACTGCCTAGGCCGGTTGGGCCTCTCTTTACTCGAGGCAACATAATTTCAATTATAGAAGCCACAGAGCTGAAGCAAATAGGAGGCTTCGTTCCCTGCTTAGGCTTCCACTCAAAGTAACAAAGTTTCAATTATAGAAGATAAATAAATCCTAGAAACCTGATTCCAGTCAGCCTCACTGGGACATTGGGTCAATGGGAGCCGTGGGCAGCCTGAAAACAGCCCTCAGCCCCTCACCCAGGCTGGCCAGGCACGCCAGCAGGTGGACATCCCCTGAGGGGTCCCAGACTGCGAGAGGGCACAGGCCGGGCTGAGGGACCCCCCTGAGTGCACAAATTTTTGTGCACCAGGCCCCTAGTAGTATTGAAATACAAATCCCATCAGCATTACTCAAATAAAATAAATTAACTTCTTATAATTGTGATCCAAAGCTTCATCATTATAAAATTCAAGAAGCTTTTAAGTTTGTTGAGGTTTAATGAACATGGATATTTGGAATAATTGTTACGCTTCTGTTAGTGTTGAAGTATAATGTTTATCTTTTCAATTATTATATTACCTAAATCAATTTATTTCAACTGAGGTAGTTTTCCAAAAATACAGTATATCTATTCTCATTTTTTGTGTGTGATGTAAGCATTCTTATCTCCTCAAAGTTTTGAAAGTTTTATTCTAAAAATTTGTTTTTGCCAATCTTAGCTTAACTGAGGTGGAAAAATGTATATGAGAAATTTAGTATTTTCAATTTATTCCATATTGCCTACTATGATTATAACTGAAAGCATTTTTTGAGTTTCAGAGACTAAAAGTATCAAGCATGTAATTGCTTCCTGTGAATGAAATGGTCACAAGTTCATTTAGACCCCTTTACCTTCAATAACTAAAATAACCTTCTGGTGTATATAATTCTTTGGTTCTTTTCATTTCAAAGGGCAGTATTTCTGTTTATTTTTTGTTACTTGGCTATAAAAAGTTATGTTCCTTTCTGTAAAAGAAAAAATGGGAAAAGGTAAAATCTAGAATTTAATTAAATAAAGCAAACAGGAACATGAACTATTTCACTAGACAGGAGATGGAATAGGTGCACATGCTATCTGAGCCCAAGGGACACGTATCATTATGTATTTTCTATTTGCCTCAGTTCATTTATAGTTAACTCCAAAATAATCGTCACAAATTTTTGCACTAGTAAACTTAAGTACATGCTCACCCAAAAGAGAAGATAATAAAATGTGGTTAATTATTTTAAAGACCAAATAAATTCTCTCTGTAACGGACAGCATGAATGTTCAACTAGTTTATGCTACTTAAATATAATGTTGATAATCAAAGTCTGCCTATATTGTAAGGTTAAGAAAAATATTTGGAAAATGAGGAAATTATCTGAGTTAGCACAGGAATTAAACCAGGGTTAGGAATCTGCAAAAAGCCTGGGTGGTACTGCTGCCGCATCTTAACTACTTTTTCTTATTTCCTCTCCTGACATTTTTTGGGTTGATTCTATCACTCAAGCTTTTGTCACCCCCTTCACTTTGTACTTTTGGAATAATATCCGAACAAGATTCAAGGATGGTAGATTTAGGAACAAAGACTGTGTATGATTACAGATGAGAAGGCACAGCCACTAACTGATTTAAATGGTTGTGACATTTCCATTAATCATCAAACAATGTATATTTCTTCTTAGTTGAAAATAGTATGAGCCTTTTCTACATCACTTTTCCTCAAAACAACATACAGAGCCAAGACAGAGTTTGGAGAAAGACAGTGCAACTCTGTATTTGCTCTTGTCTATGTTCTTTAGGAAAGGGGGCTATTGATGTAATGGAGGCACCACCCTGAGCCCTGAATCCAGCCATCCCTTTCCTTGCTTCCTGCCCAGGCAGCCAAATCCATTTAGCTACTGCCCAGAAAGAATTATGTGATTTAATATTTGGGATTGGAGGGGAATAGCAGAATTGGAAGAAGTGGTAATTAGAATTTGAAAACTAAAGGATTTATGAAGTCTTTACTTTTTGTATAAGTCATACTTATTTAGATAGGTCATAAAAGTGACAACATTATCGATTTTCTTTGGGTAATAATATTCTTCTATGTAAAAGATAAAGTGGCATTTCCTTATGTAAAATTATTTAATGTAATTGGTAGTGTAATGTATCTGGAAAGACTGTAAACTACTGCTTCACTCAGTGACAGGTTGTAAATTATAGTCAGTTTATGTGCAGTTTATATAGTATCAATGTAAAGATGTTGACATAAATTTAGTGTTTGCTCCAAATAAAAATACAACCATAACAGTAACCTTTGACAGACTGTCAAAGGTAATGTATTTTAGTTTTTTGTGCAGATTAAAATGTGAATATAGAATGTAGTAGTTTTGGAAAATTTATATTAAAATGATGCTGTTCCTATTTCTATTATAGCACATATCATATTTCTGTTTATATGGCAATGAAATTCTCTAAAGAATTTTTTTCTGTCTTTAATTTACTAAGTCTGTTAAGAAATAGGAAAGGTCGTTCCAGTGTTTTGGATTTGAGTGAGGAAATGGTTGTAGCATTAATAATAAACTACAAAGTTAGCTTCATAACTTTTAGAAATTGTGTTATTGATACTTTCTTATTTGTTTGTTGACCATCTCACTCTAACACTTGAATAAGTTCCTTAAGGACAAAAACAAAATGATGTTTCTGAAATTGTTCATGATGTTTTGTAGGCTCCAAAAATATGTGTTGATTCATTGGGAGTGGTGTGCATAATAAATTAATTTCTTTGACTTGAGTTGAATGTCCAAAAAGAAGGTGAAATTTGTAGACAGAGTTAAAATTGTATTTGGAAAGAGGCCAATGATCTTCATCATAGGAATTTTTCCTTTATCTGACTTTTTTCATTTTTATCATAATTTTATCTTGTTCTGTTTGCTATTCAAAGACCAAGAGCATAAACATTAAATGCAATTTGGCATTTTTAGATCTTTGTGTCATTGTCCCTCTTCATTCACCTGCAGCTAATGCTTTTGAGGTGAGACACCTTTTCTCTCTATTTAAAAGGAAGAACGTTCTTCTGCTTGTTCATTTGGACGTCTTCTTAACTAAAATCTTATCTTAAAAGGCTTGTTCTGCTGGGAAATTAAATTTGAACTTACACAGTTTATACTAAAATGAAAATAAAAAAGGTGGAATGATATTTATCTTCCAATTCAGTGTTTGAAGCATGTGACTCATTATCATTGAGACTTGTTTTGTTTTATTTCATTGGTTGGGTGGATTCTCATATGGGTTCTTCTCATGCATGTTCAGATAAAGACCACTATCCAAGCTGTAACTCTGAGTCCAAAGCAGAAAAGGATCTTTGTGTGTGTGTGCATGTGTGTATGTGTAAGAAAGAAGAGAATCAGTTATTTTTTTTCTTACTCAGTTAGGGTCCCAGACTTAATGAAACCTCATGCCTACTGAAGTCATGTCTTATTTCTTCTGGGCCAGAATGGCTACAAAAGCTTTTCCTATTTCTGTCACACAATCAGCAAAATTATTCTTTGGTGCAGTAAACTATGTCTTCACATCCAAAGAGAAGGTTGTTTTTGTTACTTACTTTATTCAAAGATTCATTCATCTAAGTATTTGTTTAATTTAAATGAAGAAGGCAAGCAGAACCCATTAATATAATATGAAATAGTATATCAGAAGACTTTCCAGAATTTTTCTTTTTTATAACAAATGCTATTTTGAATTTTAGTCCACTTGGATAAAGCACACGTAGGTGCCAGATGTCCTTGCATGATCCCCCCTTCCAGACTATACCTTCTTTAACATTCCTGGAGCTAGTTATTCTTTCCTGGCTTAAATGGAAGGCAGGAAAATAGCATCACTGTACTGGAAAGTCTCCCTTCAATGCCTCTTTATAGGCCAAATAGTTGTTTATAATTTATTCTGAAGAGCCTTCAGCTCTGTTCCATTACCATAGTATCTAGTTGTTTGAAATCTGTGACAACAAATAAACTTATTTATGCTCATGAAACTTACAAAACTTGTTGGCATAGTAGCTATAGCTGCTGTTCCAACTCCGCCTTGATAAACCATGAAAAATAAACTTCTGTTCTAAACTGAAAAGTACTTGCTTATACTCATAGTACCAAAAATGTATTAACTTTACATATTTTTAACTTTAAAATAAATGTTAAATAAATTCATTGACTATTTCTCAAAAAGAAAGCTATATATATTAAAATTGAAATTTAAGTAAGGGTATTATAAATATTGGAAAGAGATAAATCTTTTTAGGTAATCAATTTAAAAACCACAAAACTATCATCTTTTAAGTTCTTTTAAAAAGACATTTAGAACACTGCAGTTAAAACTTAAATTTTCTCTTTCTTAAATAAGAAAGCCAGGCTGCTAAAAACCCAAACCTACTTTCTGCTCTCTTAATTATTAAGCTGTTTCTTCTTCATGGCACTTTTTACATTGTATTCTAATTATTTTTCTTATCTGATTCTGCCAGCAGATTATGCATACCAAAATAACATCTTCATAAGAGCTAATATTTATGGAACATTTAATATGTTGTAGACAATAGTTAAATTACTTTACATGGATTTTCTTCTTTAGTCATCACACAGGGCTGTGAGGTTGGTTACTACCATGAACCCAGTTTATAGGTGAAGAAAATGAGACACAAAGAGGCTAAGTAACTTTCTCGAGATTGTAAAGGTAGGAAGCCACAGAGCCAGGCTTCCACTCTTAGTTACTGTTGAGCAAACAAGGATGGATAACCTAGCAGCACACATCCCAGCCCACAGAGTACATTTCATGGGGGAAATTCATGAAGACAGCAGCAGCAATATGAGCACAATTCTCTCTTTGCTTCTTGTATTATGTAGTATGCCCTGTGATCCAGCAAAGGCCAGAATTACACCCAGTTTAGTGGTCCTGGCACTGGCAGTGGAGTTTGCATGATTAATAAAAGCACTGCCTCTCTCCTCAAATATGATAAAGTCTGAAAGAAGATGGAACCTTGACTTCCATTTCTGTTTTTTTACTTCACCTCTCATGAGTGGGGGAAACTTTCTTTATGTATCAGGGTTCAGGGGTCCAACAAGCCTTGTGGTATGGGTGCAGATTGACCAATTTAAGCACTCACATATAGCTGGTTTCCAAGGAACCTTTTGGAAGGATAGCGCATAAGGACTAATTCTTGAAAAACTTAACCTTTACCTTCAATGTATGTTCTACCTCCTCTCATGGCTGATGTATTAGACATTTAATCATAGATTTTTGTTGTATTTTCTATTAATTAAAATGTGTTAAGTAATTAATTTACTATGATTTTAACATTGGAATTGAAGGTCTAGGAGATTAAGAGTAGGAATAAGTAGAACTGAAGTAGTTCTATATTTATAGAAAGGAGTCAATAGTAGAGGTATAAAGAAATAGTTTTAGAATAGCCAGGTATACTCTATTATTTCTATGAAAAAATAATAAAGGGAAAAGTATTTAAAAGAAAATTAGATATTTACCTCTTCTAGATATAAAATATGTTAGAAAGCTAAAATATTTAAGTTACTATTATACTAGCCTATAAACAGCCCTATGGAACACAATAGAAATTCTAGTATAATTACCCAAATATATAATATTTAAATCAATGGGGGAAATGATACAATATACAGTGAATGATATTGAAATGACTGGGTATCTTTTGGGAAAAAAATTAGTTTGGTGTCATCATATCTTATACCAAGACTAGAGGCCTAGTGCACAAAAATTTGTGCACTCAGGGGGTCCCTCAGCTGGCCTGTGCCCTCTCGCAGTCTGGGACCCCTTGGAGGATGTCCACCTGCTAGCTTAGGCCTGCTCCCCAGGGAATCGAGCCTAAGCTGGCAGTCAGACATCCCTCTGGCAGCCCAAGAGCCCTTGGGGGATGTCTATTTGCCAGCAGGGAGCAGGCCTAAGCTGCAGTCAGATATCCTTAGCACTGCTAAAGAGGCGGAAGAGGCTCCCACCACCACCACTGTGGTGGCAGCTGTCAGCCTAGCTTGTGGCTGAGCAGAGCTCCCCCTGTGGGAGTGCACTGACCACCAGGGGGCAGCTCCTGCATTGAGCGTCTGCCTGATGGTCAGTGTGTGTCATAGTGACCAGTCATTCCCAATTGTTCTGCTATTAGGGTCAATTTGCATATTACCCTTTTATTATATAGGATAGATTCTAACTGAAGCAGAGATGTAAATATCAACAAAAGAGTCATAGTGATGTTAAAATAATCATAGGGATTTTTATACAGTCTTGGATCTGAGAAAGTATTTCTTATATGTTACTTCACCTGAAAGTTCTAGAGGTATAGATTGGTAATTTCAGCTACATTAAATAAAATAAATTGCAAGGCAATAAAAAGGAAAAAAAACACACTACAAGTAAGAATAAAAGACAAATGGTAAACTTGGAAAACGCTTGCAGCAAATAACACAAATAAAGACATGTTTCTAATGCATAAAAAATTCTTCAAATCAATAAGAAAATACCCAATAAGAAAGTGCACAATAAAATTATGAGATAACATTTTTTACCTATAAACTTTGATAACACAAAAATTCTATTGAAAAAAGTATTTTGAGAGTTTTGGGAAATAGACACTCATAAATTCCTGATAAGTGTAAAATTGGTACTACCTTGGTAGAGGGCAATTTAGAACTATCTATCAAAATGTACATAACATTTATTTCATAATTTTAGTTCCAATAATTTATCTTATCCTCAATCAAGAAATGATGGACTTACAAGCTTATTTCTCTTGTCTTTTTTGTAATAGCAAAATATAGTAATATACACATAAGAGTAAACTGGTTAAATTGTGAGGCATATACACAGTGGAAACTATTCATTCTTGAGAAAGGTTGTTGACTTTATGTATTTATATAAACATATGTTTAAGATATTTTATTATGTGACAAAAGCAAGTTGTGAAACATTTTCATCTTAAAAAGATAAAGTGTGTGTGAATGCTTATTATGCATAGAATGTCCATAGAAGGATATTGGAAAATCTGTGCCCATTGATATTGTGGGGATGGAAATTGATTGGCTTGGAGAAAGGGACAGAAAAGACTTCTTGAGTGCTGTAATGTAAGTTTTCTACTTTGAACCATGTAAATGTACTATTTACTCAAAAAAAATAAATAAAAACGAAGAGGAAGGAAAAGGCCCATTTATTTGCTACTTTCTTTGTTAAGCTCTCAACAAATTCCTATAGCAGAATTCTTGTCTCCCTCCTGATGGCCTGGAACAGTGAGTACAACCCTAGTGGAGCCTTTGTAATGGGGCATTGCAACTTTTACCCCCAGGGCACTGTGTCCATGGCACATTACATGCTGCCAAGTAGACAGTATATGCACATCTAATGCTTTTCACATGTGGAATGAAAATAGGGAACTTGAGCAGAATTTCATTTAATCTTAAAACTATTACTTTTATAAATCATTAAGCACTAAATGAAATGTGTTTCATTTTAATGGTATTGTCATTAATTGTCAAGGGAAAAAATTTCATTAAAATATATGCAGTGGCTTGAAGAAGGACTAAAATAGACAGTAAGGGAGAGGTGGGCCAGACATGAAAATTACAGTGAAATTTGCTTTTGACAAAAACACAAGCATTATTTTAAAAAGTGTATGTGAAAGTCTGTGAAGAAAAAGATATCCTTCCTTATATGTTTTAACAAAAGCTGGCAAAATCCTTGTGATCAACTGCAAAGAAGCTGTTCTGTCAGTGAAGGTAGAACTGATGGAGCAGCCAGAACACAGCTCCTTTCAGTGAGGTGGGTTAGGACTTTCTAAGTAGAAAACAGTTTAGTTTTTTTCTACTTTATGGTGTTTGCGTTTCTTTATTTCAGCAATTCATTTCTCTCTCGCTCGCTCTCACTCTTTCTCTACATACATAGATATGCATTTATATAATACTAGGGGCCCGGTGCACGAAATTTGTGCATGGGGGGTGGGGGGGAGGTCCCTCAACCCAGCCTGCCCCCTCTCACAGTCTGGAACCCCTCAGTGGATGTCCTATGATGGCCCCAGTCTGCCAGGCGCCTTGTGTGTGTGTGTGTGTGTGTGTGTGTGTGCATGTGTCGCCACTGGGGACCTCCCCCCAGCCGCATCTGAGGCTCAGAGCAGTCCTCCTGTGTGTGTCTACCTGCTGGGGGCCTGCCCCCAGGCTTGGAGCAGGCACCCCCTCTATGTTGATCTCTCAGACTCTTGCCCTCCCCTGCATGTTGTTCTCTTTTTTTGAGCTGTGGCCAGGGCTGGGTGCTGCCTGTCTCCCAAGCTTGCCTACTGCCCATCTTCCTCCAGCCA